>JANHFO010010647.1:143004-153952 GCA_032468095.1 Pareas carinatus | reverse complement strand
TATATATACAAATGATCATGATTATGCTTATATATTCAAATTGTCTATGAATGTATCTTGATTGTATTCTTGTTGTGCATGTATATAGGTGTTGAGCATGATCACTGAAGACAAATTCAGTGAAAATAAATTCTGATTCTAATTCTGATCCAGTATGTCAAATTGTGCCAGAACAGACTACCGTACTACTATCCCTACTATAAGCAGAGAATGATGGAAGGTAGTAATAAATATTAATGGGTTCATTGGATGATGACCACAACATCTGTTAAGTAATATGAATGGATGAGTGAGAACAAGATGATAATATGGAAAACATTATATTGGGCCTTTCAGATATCCATGAATGAGTGAAAACGATGAATGGAGAATATGTTTAGACAAAAGTGTGTTGATTTTGAATATGTGACTTGAGACTACATCTGTTCATGTGCACACATCAAAAGGCAATTATATATGTAAGTACACTTGATTTTATTTTGTATATTGAATGTTTGACAGAATTAAGGATTCAAGAATGAGGATTGCTACCAAATGAGCAACACATTATTCTTACTGATGTTAATATTTGGTGAGTTGTGGGGAAAATGGACTTGAAAGAAAAGAAGGGAAAACGTACAATGAGAAACTAGAGAGAAAGTTAGATTTCTTAATGAAACAATATAAGATAGCTGAATCTATCTATAAAATAGATGGAAAGTGGGTATAAGAAGTAGAAAGAGAATGCATGTAAGAGAATGAAAAATGTGAAATTACAGGAATCACAGGAGGATTTGAAATCACACCAATGAAAAATATGAAAAATATATTTGGAAGAATGAGGAACTGAAAAAAAATCTGTTACCTGAGACAAACGTGCAGCTATCATTGCAAAAAATGAGGAAATATACTTTATAACACATATAAATACAGAAAATACTTGCAAGTATGTGATCAAAGAGCAAGGATTGGTTAAGATTGAAACAAGCAGGAAAAATATAGAACAATTTTAACAAAATTAAAAAGTTCACCTGGAAACTGGTAATAAGGACTGAATGGCTCAAAAATAAAAAGAACAAAATGAATTGTGATGAAACTGAAGTGAAGGGATGATGGAAGTCTGGTGTCCCCAAAATAACGAATGGAAATAAAATTGTAAGCGCTATCGGAATAATTAAAAATGAAAAAGCTACAGATGCGAATGATGAAACTGGAGAAACATAAAAACCTGATTTTTGGATTTTTATGGAGCGGCTGTGCAACTTGTTTAATTGTGTGGATGAAGACTGTATTTGTGTCTGACAATTGGAAGAAGGCCGCTGTGGTATCCTTAAACCAAGTGAACAGAAGCCAGAAGGAAGGCCAAGAGCAGAGAGGGATTAATTTTTCAAGCGCACCTGGGAAGGTGTCTGACAGAATTCTGCTTGCAAAGAAAGGATAATGAGAGGTAAGAATGAATAACTTATGGAAAATCGAGTGGCGCTTTAGGAAGGATAAAGGCTGAATGCAGAACAGATTTTTGATCTTTAGGAGATTATTGAGAAATGAATCAAGGTGGAAGCAAGGGCAGAAAAGCTTTGAGAGGAGCAGTGAAAGATATTAATATGAACTAAATGTGGCCAGATTTCCATTTTTCTCTTGCCGATTTTGTTTCTTGAGCTAATTATTCCTTTCCTAAGTCTCGCATAATGTATCATACCCTGTAAAAGGAATATTTTGATAATGGCTACAGGTTCATGCTCTCTTTTAATCATTTTAAGAAAAAGTTTATTTCTATTTACATATAAAGAACTGGTTCAGTTTTTGTTCTCACTATAAACCCATATTAGGTAAATTTTATGAAGGTGATCTTATACAGGTAGTCCTCGACTTACGATACTGAACATTTGTTCAGTGAATTTGCCCCATCTTGCCACAGTTGTTAAGTGAATCGTTGTAATTGTTGAATTAGTCAAACTGTGGTGAAGTGAATCCGGCTTCCCCATTGACTTTGCTTGTCAGAAGGTCGCAAAAGGGGATCACGCGACACACACACACCCCCGGGGACACTGCAATCGTCACAAATATGAGTCAGCGGCCTAGTGTCTGAATTTTGATCACCTCACCATGGGGATGCTGCGGTGGTTGTAAGTGTGAACAATGGTCATCGGTCGCTTTTTTTCAGTGCTGTCGTAGCTTTGGACAGTCACTAAATGAACTGTTATAAGTTGAGGACTGCCTATACATTGTATAGGAAAGGCACCATTTACTGGACTGTTTCATTCAAGGTTTTTTTAAACATTGTGGCAGAAGAATCAGCCATTCTGCAATTGACCAAACAGGCCTATTTTGTTCTGGTACAAGCTGGACAGCTGGTAAAAGATAATAAAAGTCTGGCTTGAGTCTTAATCTGCCGACTCAGGTGCAGAATCCTGAGTCGGCAGATTACAGCCAAGAAGCTGTAGATTTCAATACAACGTAATTCCCTTTGGCAAGAGTGCCCGGTATTCTAATCCTACAGCTTTAGGAGTTTTAGTCCGACTCACAAGTAGGAGCCAAACTTAACCTTAAAACCAACAACGACGTCAAAAACAAAGCCAAAAAACAACCTACCAGCATACACATCTCCCCTCCACCCAAATATGGCGTCATCTAGCGTCCTGACCCAATGCAGGGGAAGGGGAAAACAATGTTTTTAAAGCTTTCCTAAAGTCTAAGAGGGCCAAATGAATTTGTGGATCTGAGGAGAGATTATTCCAAACAGCAGGTGCTACGACGACAACAACAGCAACAAAAAAGAGCTTATAAAGTACAAAGAAATCCCTCACTGGCATCCATGTGACCTTCCCTTGAAATACAAATAATGTATTTCAAGAGGCATTTTGTCGTTGTTGAAACTTTGGCAGAGAAAGAAAAAGCTAAACTTTGTTAAGGTCAAACATGAATCTGTCCATGCTTCCTTGTGGCTGCTATATGGAGAGTGGCAGAAATATGTGCTAATGGCCGACACCTTCTCTGGAGAATATTTTTAGGATGCCGAACCTAGATAAAATGATAATAGCATTGTTCCTACTTCACCCTTGATGCTTAAGCTCACAGTAAAATATTCATTCTCAAGAACATAAGTTAACATCAGATGGACTAGATATAGTCTCTTTTTACCTCAAAGCTCATAGGCAACAGTGGCTGAAAGGATACCTGTCAAACTCATATAAATAGGGTACAAATGTAATAGCTTACCGTCGCTATTTAATACCATTTTTTATATTCAGAGCTACTGATTTCTAACTGTAAACTAAGCAAGTATAACTAATGGGGTAATCTTCTAGTTTATCTCTTTTTAAAGTCATTTTAAGATACTACCACTATATTATAACCAGCACTGAAAAGAACTTTAGATGTTTTTCTAAACGTGAACACCCATGGCAGAATGTTAGAGTGTCAAATGTCAAGTATAATTTATTAGCTAAGGAAAAACAGAAATTTGAATTTTGTAAAACGTTTCTTCAGGCACTAAACAGATTTAGATTGCATTTTGTCTCTGATTTGGGCAAAGGACATAAAAGCCTTGCCCCAAAGAAATATGGAGTTTATGAAAAAAAGGCCGATTAGGTACCCAGTAAAGCACAATATACAATCTTTGTATAAAGTTATGAAACTCACTCATTTGCCATGAGCTTAAAATGGAGTCTATAAATATATATAGATAATGCTCTAAGTATTTCAGCTGCAAAGTGATCATCATTTCTTAGAGTCACTTTCTGTACTATTGATTCACTGACAGCAGCTGGTTTCTTAAAAGCTTTCAAGATGAAAGACAGTAAGTATATGTAAAATGTAGTAAGTCCATGAGTTATCAAGTGGTCATGGAAATGTACTTGCACAAAACAGGAATTTCCTGGGCAAGGGAAGGTCAATAAAATGATGAAAGTGAAGGATGAAATAGGAAAAGAGAAGCATATTACATAACAATATATTAATTTTCATAGGTCAAGTGTACACTAACTAGTGCCTAGAAAGTTACAATAATCCAAAGTAATCAATTCCAGGGCTGCATGAAGCAAATTCTCTATCTGGTTCTGTCCTGGCCCCTAGAAAGCCTCTTAGAGAAGCCAGAAAGTCTATGTTCAGGTCAGTGGTTGACTTTAAGGATAATCCACTCATTCTCCTAATTGAATTTTCTACAACCTGATGCCAAGATAAAGCCGATGCTTTATTCTGATTGAATAAAGAAAAAAGAAAGTTGAAATTGGAAAGACCCTCTTTTGCTGGGAAAAACATTTTTTTACTGAAGGAACATTAAAATTGTGTGAGCTTACTCCTACCAGGATTGTTCTATCATTACTGTTTCCGCTTTCAATTTCTCCAAAGTAACAGGAAGTTTCTGCTTAATCTCAAAACACAGAGACCATGGGAGAGATCAGCATGATCAATAGTTCTTCCAGTGGTGAGTGTGTGCGCGTGGGCAAAACAATCTGATCTGCTAGGGAAGAAAAATAAAAGTAATCCAATCCTTGTTACATGTACATTTCTTCTGTGATTTGTGATGAGCAATTGACAGAATACTGCCTATTTTGGACATGAGTGCTGCACTGGAAAGGAAGCAGCACAAACAAGACCCTCTAAAGCAGTTAGAGTGATAGGAAATCCAGGACTTGGATATGAGTTAAGTGTTTCACTGAAGGGAGAAACAGACTACCCTCAAATTCTAAAGAATTGCTATATCGTCATCAAAATAAACCAGCCCCGGTCCCCAGACAATAAGCTTTGGTCCTGCAGAGCATAATGAAGAAAACCTTGGCAGAGATAGGCTAGATCAATGTTATCAACATGAGAAAAACAAGGCTTAATTTCAAAATAATAAAAAATAGAGGAAGCAGCTCAGATGGGCACCCAATTCACACGAGTATAATAAATTAGAAAGAGAGGTAGCACAGCACAATCAGACTCGCAAAAGTCTGTTATTACACCAATCGCAATAAAGATAGCCATAGCCTTCGCTGTGGAGTTCATTCTTGGCCTGGTCTTTCTGGTGGGACTGACAAATCCAATCAGTTTTAAATCAATTGCAACAGAACCAAATGGCCTAACCAGCCAGCATCATGTGGATTATGCAGATCTGGAGTAAGTAGTTTTGCAGCATGGCAAAACCTTTGTGTGGAATTGCTCTGAAACTGTTCATTCTAAACTTGAGATTTTCCATTTCAGCTCCATGTAGAAGTATTCCTTATTTAAGGCTAGTATAGTAAGAGCAATTGTTTGGGTATTCAACATTTGGCTTAACCGAGTTCTTTTGAGGATGCAGCAAATCATGGTTTACTTCAGAAAGAGAGGTTATGCCATTTTGTAATTCTTGCTTTTTGTTTTTAAAGGCAGTTAAACACAACTGAAGGCACAATTCATAACCATTCCAAACATATAGTCTCAAATGAAACCTTAAGAAGAACGAGCCAGGCTGTTTCACAACTAAGCTAAACCATTGCATTATTTTATCCACAGAGTGTTGGGAAAAAATGAACTGGTTCATGCAAAACACTAAGCCATAGGCAATAGTTATAAATTCACAACAGTTGGATTAATACACTGTGCTAAGCCAAAACCAAGCAAAGCACTATGGGATAACGGGCTGACAGATCCCAGCTTTATCTTACTAGAAAGCAAAAGTCTGTCTCCTACAGAAGCACTTTTGTTGTTTTTCATTGTCTTCTTCTGTCTGAAGGATAAAATGAGTCATCTAATCCTAACCTTCTTAATTTACCTGTAGTTTCGCAACAAAAAAGTGTCTGCTAATTATGCCACTTTCACTGAGAGTGCATTCCCACTTGCACTAAGCTATTCCATCATTCTTTCTTGAAAACAACAGTTTCTTCCCTTCTTCACACAATGTTGTTTCCATCTCATCTGTAGCACATTGATAGGACAGGTTTAAGGCCTTAATCTTCTTATGCCTTTCCAACTAGGATGGTACAAAAATGCCCCACAAACTGTTTATAAATGAGATGTCCTCATGATTTTGCCTTCATAGCTTACACAGTCCAGAAATGGCTTAAAGTTACAAAACACAAATACAGACATAAAAAAATACATAATAAGTGCTTTAAAATAAGTGAAAAATACAAGAGAAGAAATATATATTGTAATATACTGTTGTATATATTGTTACAATATAGTTACAATTCTGTATATAATTATCTAAGTGTTTGTGTTCATTTCTAATGCACTTATCTAACTATCATGTTGTTGTTTTTTAAAACTGTATTTTGTATGAATGAGTCCAATATTTCATCCTATTAATCCATGCAAAGTCTATCTATAAGCAATCTGCTCATAAGTAGCAAGTGAAATTAAATCTTCAATGTGTTGGCTAAAAGAGGTCATAGAGTTATTTTTCCAATGTTGCAATATCGGTCTTTTAACTACAGTAAGGACACAAATAATTTATTTACGTTGACCAGTCATCAAGTTCCATCTACTAGGCATGAAAATTCAAGAAAATATTACCTTTTGACAATTTTAACTTTTGTCTTACTGACACATTTATATAGTCCACTACTTTCTCCCAAAACTGAATTAGTATAGGACACCGTAAAAATATATGTTTTAAAGAAGCATTGTCCTTTTCAGATCTCCAACAAAATGCTGTCCTAGACAATTCTTTCCTATATGAGTATAATGAAGTCTTATAAAATTTTTGGTTGTATAACATGTAATTTAAGGTCCATTGATACTCTTACTATAGAAGGGTACTTTCCCATTGTCTAGATAAAATAGGAATACCCAATTCTTTATTCTACTCCTCTCTCAAGTTTTGCATATTAAATACTTTATTAATAACAAATATCTATAAAAACAAAGTTGGTTTTTTTAAATCTTAAAATATTTAATCAGTTGTTCTAATATCTCTGCTAAAAAATACAGACAATGTTAACAAGTGTTGAAGCTGTAATCATTGCAACTGAGTCACATTTGATAGATGATATTTGTCTCTCAGCACAGCATGTGTTAAAAATTCATATTCATCATCTGTCAATTGGTCCAAAATCAATATCCCAACGTTCATTCAACTTATCAATATCATTAAGTTTTCCAATTTTTTTAATGCTAGATAAAGCATGGGAATACAGATCAAATTTGTTTTTATTAGACATTCCATTCCATAGCTTTCTAACCAATATAATTGTTTCCAGAGAAAATTCCAGAGTTCTATAATATTTGGATCCTAATACTGTTCATATAACTAAAGGTTATATATATATAACCTTTAGTTTTATATAATGTCACAGCTTCTTTTACATATACCCAGGTCAGTGGGCTCCAAAACATCAGGACTCTAGGCAACACCCACAAGGCCTCAAAGGCTAGTACTCCCTAGTTACTACCCTGTCTCTCCCAAAATAAGGGCTAACTGGAAAATAAGCCCTAGCATGATTTCTCAGGATGCTTGTAACACAAACCCTACCCCCAAAATAAACCCCAGTTAAGATCATCAGTCAGATGGATGCATTTAGGACCGTATTTCTCTGGAAATAAAACCTAACCGAAAAATAAGCCCTAATGCATCTTTTGGAACAAAAATTAACATAAGATCCACTTTTATGTTCAGGAAAACGTGGTATATCACTCTTCCCAGTTCTGCTACAACTCCTGTACCTTTACTACTCACTCTTTGTGAGTCCTACTTCTGAAAAACTGTAACTCTTTTATTTGCCTTAAACTGCTTCAGGCTGTTTTAGTTTCTTTCCCCCAAAAAACAAACCACCTTCTTTCTCACTGCAACACAACCACCACCAGCTGCTTCCCTGCTCAGCTTTTACAGCCAACATTTGCTGGGTTGACTAGGGAGAGTTCTTAAAGGGACAGAGCACCAGCAGCCAAGATGCGGATCATTTTGCGGGCAACCTGTCCTCTCTCACTCCAGATTCAAAAAACTGAAACCTCCTTCATTAACTAGACAACTGCATTTTCTGTAAAGGTATTCTTGGAACTGAAGAACCTCATAAAACAAATAAATGATTTATTAATTTACATTAATAAGAGAGAGAGAAATATAATTAAACTGTATTCTGAGAAGAATTCCTTTCAGAATATAAATTTATTCATTTATTTATTGAACTTACATACCACCCTTCTCCACATGGGACTCAGGGCGGTACAGCCAGATAAAACACAATATCAATACTTAAAAACAGTTTTAAAAACATTAAATAATGGCTGAATTTAAAAATCCAAAAATTAAAACCAATTTGGTATGGAATAAACCAATATAAAATATAAAATAGTAAGGGGGAAGCGGCTAGGCCAACCTGGCCCGTACGAACAGATGTGTCTTCAAGGCACAGCGAAAGGCACGAAGGTCAGATATTATGTGTATCTCTGGGGGAAGGTCATTAATCTGAGAATAATACTCATTTTGAAAGCATTCACCTTTCCCCAAAGGATGAGATTGAATCACTCTCATCTATCCATATGTGAAGAAACCTCATTTTATTTACATTACGTGTTGCTAACTGGGTTATAGCTCTCAGTGTCGATGTACCTCAATATTTAAGGGATTTGGTACAAACATAGAATTGATACTCCGTAAAAGGATGAGTGACTATATTTTCCATGAGAAATCAGATAACTAACTTCCATAGAGGAATCTTTCAAAGGTTTTTGTCAGGTCTTACATGATGTAACCAAATACTGTGTTACTTTGACCTGTTTTTTAAGCAGGAATTTAACATTCCTTTAAAAACCTGTATATTGAAATTGGGTCTGACACCCCTGTTCTAGGCCAAGCTAAATACTTCAGCATTTAAATGGAAATTTTTAATTGACAAGTCAAACTTTAGTAAGATCACATCTACTGTTTCCTGAAAAATGGAAAAGAACAATACATTACAAAATATATATACATTATAAAACCAAGAAAAGAATAAGAGCATTCTACTTCTTGCTTATAGTTTTAAAATGTATACCAAAAATCATGCCACTGCCAAAACTAACCCAGTCTATCATTTGCTGATTTAGAAAACAGCCTGGAAACACAACAGGGAGACCTCCAAAGACTGTTGAAGGATGATAAATACAAACATCAACCAAATACATATTTTTTGATTAAGGTGCAAACATGTTTAAACATGCTGGTGCATAAGGCACACCCATTTTTATTGCTAATATTACAATTATATTACATTACATGCATTATAGGTTTCAAGTAAGCCTGCTCCTAACTTGGAAATGAAAGCGCCACCTTGAATACATCAGCTCAAGCAGCATAGGCAAATACTGTAGCAAATTCACTTCAGGGCATATGTCATTGGAAGAAAATTCTGCACCTTTCTCTATTTCTCTTCCTTCAGTCCCATAATATAGCCACCAAACAACATCATTTAATATTCATACAAATTTACAGTGGATAGTAGTTTATAAAAGCAATATTTACCATCAGTTTTACAATACAATCAATCAAAATCTAATCCTAAGCACAAGCCAAATGGGAAATCAAACAAGGGAATTTGCTGTGAACTGAAATGTAGACCCAAAGCTTTCTTTAAAGTCACTGAGAGGCCACATTAATTGACAGACTTTATAGTATTTATCCCCATTCTCTAGTCTGAAACTCCCTTCCCCACAAACAACTATTACATTGTGGAAACGGTTAATTCTTAAAGCAAAAGAACAGTCCTGCTAGGCCATATCAATATCTACTTAGGGGAGGACCTGTTTCCTACACTGGTCAAAAATATATGCCTTTGGAAAGGATGCAAGGAAGAGATGTGTTTTCATATTCAGATGTGTGCTGCCTGTTGTCTTGAGAGACAAGTATGGGATAACGTGGGCCTCTGAGTTTGCAGTGAAGTTCCTTTCCCAGAGTTTCATCCTTTCCTATCTCTTTGGTTCCTCTCTTGCAGTGAGAGATACTTTCTCCAGATGGCCAAAGACACCTTCGCTTTCTTCGCTTCGTACCTGCTCTGACATAAATGAGGGGAGGGTGGAATTTGGGTTGGGATGTGTGCTGGAGGGAGTTTGGAGTTTGCAATGTTACCTTTGTGTGTAGGGTTAGAGTGTTTAGGAGAGAGAGATGGGCCTCTCTTGGAATGCAGACCGGTGCCTGGAATGGAGACCTGTTATCTTCTGCGTTCAAGGACAACGGCTAGAAATTTCGTTTCTTCTTAACCATTCAGTCCTGACTCTCGAAACAGTGGACGCTTTCCGGATTGGTCAGGGCTGGGCTGGAAGGTGGGGGACTTGCTTTCGACCTGTATCTTTTCTCGGGGTTTTGCCAGAGCTTGCTTTGCTTCGCTGTAATCCACTTCTCAGTAAAAGTACCTTCTCTAATTATCATGGAGTAAGGGTCATTCTTTCCTGAGGAGATTGGAGCCAGTTTGACACTGACACTGCTTCTCTTGGCAATGTGTGATTCTATATTGCGTGATTTTGCTTTGGCTGGTGTATGTTTTCTCTAATAGTGAAAGATGCCAGGCAGCCTGAGAGCGTCTCCTAAGAGCTCTGCCTTGGAAGAAACACCACATGAAATGCAGGATAATTGAAACCAAACATGTACAATAAAGTAAGAGGCAAGGACTTCCAGATTTTCCCTACCTAAACTGACTTCATCTAAACAACATTAGCATACAATATGTAGCTTTTTTTTAGTACTCCACATTCTTTGCAAACATCTGGCCTATATTGTTACTCCTTTATTTGATTCTAGTTCTGAAAGTTGGACCTCGATACTTACCGCCAATGAACATGGAGACATCATTGCCAGTATAAGCAGTAGGATTAAGAATACCATCGTGTCCTGCAGATGATAAGAAGAGAATAATCAATCACAAATGGGAAACTGTGTAAAAAAAACAAACTTCCCTTTCCATCTTTCTGTCATGGATTTGTTGATCTCTGTCATGGGTCAGTTTGCTTCTTTCTGTTTCTGCGTCTCTCTCTCCCCTTCCCCCTCCCCTCCCCTCCCCTCCCTCTCCCTCTCCCCCTCCCTCTCCCTCTC
>JANHFO010010647.1:97683-121957 GCA_032468095.1 Pareas carinatus | reverse complement strand
TTAAAAGAATTAAATTAAGCCTGTTACTAAAAATATTTAAGAACCCCATCTAAAACCCCAAAAATTAAGAGCAGGAGCACAAGGGAACAGCTACAACAAACCCGCCAGATGGAATAGGTGGGTCTTTCAAACAGGTGCATCAGTCATACCCCTTGGAGAGTCTGCTACAACTGAGAAGTCTTTTTGTCAACCCTTGAAGGTAGGTAAGATCAGGAAACAGACAATGATCAGAGAAATGTTACTTTATTTTTGTAGGATATAGCAGAATATGACTCTGCTACCCTACTAAACATATTCAAGGCAGGATTATTTTGAATTTCTTCTTCTGGCTTTCCCAGAATTAAATTGTCGTTTCTCCTCCCTTACCTGCTCCCGTATTCCTTCATTAAGGTTCTCTACATTTCTTGATACTTTTCCTTGTTCATATGAATTTATTAATCAAACTCATTTATGTATCTCATGCTCCCAACAAAGCCAGAAAAACTGGATGCTGGTAACATGCTAAAACAAGATGCTTATGCAGGTTTTTGACAGCCATTAAAAAGTGAGGGGTGACCAAAAAGAGGGTGCAGCAGAGGCGAGGGTCATTACAAGATATATAAAATAATCCTTTTCTCCCTCCTGTTCCTTCCACCTTTCATTCCTTTTATTTTATCTATTCCAACTATTTTTCTAGATTATACCCATATCTTGCTTTCCTTCTTCTTCTGGTCTCTCTTCTTACTATTCTTCTTCTACTACCTCCTGTTCTTCTTCTGTTCATTCTGATCTTAATGAACCCTTGGGTTTTTTTGTGTCCTTGTTCTAATATTTACTATTCCATATATGGATATGTTTTTGTAACAAAATGATGTACCCGTCTTGTATTTTCTTTTTCCTTTCTTTATGTATGTGTGTTCACTCTATATGGAAAATTAATAAAATATCTTTTTTTTTTAAAAAAAAAGTAATTTGCTATTGTCTTCTCTTGGAGTTTTGCTTCTTTCCTTCTTTCCTTTCCTAATTTCCCAATCTAACCTCAGACCTGGTATTTCCTGATAATTTTCCAAACACTAACTGAATTCAACCATAATTCATTTTTGGTAATAGCCAGTCTTGTTATGGTTTCCTTGTCCATTTGAGGTTTCTTTTAATGTGATTGCCAAGAACTGAACTAGTGGGTTTTGCTTGCAAAATATATGTTATGAAATGTTCCCTTTCTGTTTCATCTGCAGAAATCTGGATAACCACTAGGTAGCCCCAGGCATGCAGAAAATCGACATTCATTGCTGCCATCTAGTGGTTGCCTGGAAGTTTATTTTTAGATATACTTAATCTTTGGGTATCTTCATGGTTTCTCTTGCTAACTTGTCTTGTACTGGTTGCTTTGTACAGAGAGAAATTAAATGTTGGGTAAACCTAATCACTAAACTTTACTGGTGAGTTATTCCCTTTCCAATTGCCACCACTCCGTTCCTAATATTATGTCAAGCCCTGCAAGATTAACTGTTCATGAAATAAGAACCACTCAGATTTCTGGACAGAAGTCTTATCAAAGCAATTCTCCCACTCTACTCATACTTAGCATAATTAAAGTGGATTTGCTCTCTTTCTTATTTTTTGCTTCTCCTTTTGTCTGTGGTGTTTCTTTTTCCACCTCTATTTCTCCAGGATCTATTAGACATTCCATCACACATCTATAGTTTACCCCTCATCATAATCAATAATTCCAAATAAAGATGCTTATTTCTTTGTGAGAAACTACAGTGTATTGAATTAGAGTTTTTTACCTTCCTGGTGGGAAAATAACATAAGCCGAAACATCTTGCATGCACTTAGCATGAATATATAGTGCACTGGAAATGCATAATTAATATAACATTTAAGTTCTCATAAGGGTTATTTGGATGTGACCTTACATTCTTTTTTTATGCATTGATCATTGTGTATGGTTTTGCTGAATCACTGGGCTAAAGTAGTGGAGCCTAAGAAGGCCCAGATTGCCTGTCCATGGGACCTCTTTGCACGGAAAATTACTGATTGCCTATTGGTCGCCGCCTAGTGGCTACATGTATATATAGTTGCTGTGTAGCAGAGATTGCTGACTCTATCTGGGCTTCTATCTGCGTATGCTTGTTACTGCCATGTCTTCAATAAACCTGTTCCTGTTTGCAACCTCCGACCCTTCAGTGCCTCTCAGAACTTAGTACCCAACACTTTTCAATACCTTCTCCTTCTCCTTCTCCTTCTCCTCCTTTTCCTTAAGAATCATCTGGAATACTGCATCTCTCCCTACTATTACTGATCCATATAATCTTCTTTTATACATGCTCCATCCATCTGCACTGCCTGGCAGAGAGATAATAGCTTTGCTACTATGTTACATTGAGTTAATGAGAAATTTTCCAAAATACATTGAGAAAGAACATTTCTTCCTTTGTAAATTGATAACCCACTCAGAGTTCATCTCCCACCAGAAGGAAGTAATGTCACAGCTTAACCAATTCAAACATTCCATGAGAGAAACTAGAGAGCATATACACTTATAGACATGTGGGTGTGTCACTTAGATGCTTTAGTCATGAGTAAGTTTGCTTATATATTTTGGGACAATCTTTGCAAGAAGAAAAAAACATACCTTTTGGGATGCTTCCAGAAATTACTTTTACTGTACAATGAACATCATTTATTATAGCAATTTCATGGAGTAGCCAGGTAACATCATCATCTTTTAATCCTCATCTCATGCTTCATGTTTATCTTTTATTTCTCAGAATGATGAAAATCCATGTATGCAGGAAAAAACAAACCACCTCAAAAAAATCAGCCAAGCAATTTCCAAGAGTTTTCCAAAGTAAAAAGTAGGAATATATACCAAATCAATAACAGTAACAATAAGTTTGATCAATAGCATTTTGCTCCTGTAGGAGTTTTTGAGTGGATTCATATCATCATCAGTTTCTTCTCCAAAATATCCAGTTGTTCTTAGCTTGCATTTTAAAAAATGCCAACACGTATTAGCTAGCTTTGCTCCTGGCCTTTAATTCTCCATTCAGATTTCAGATCCATAGATAGTAAATCTGCTTGTAGACACAATATGGACTGTACTATTGAATTATTTTTGTTTCACATTATCAGCAATGGATTTATACTTTCTATTTTTGGAGTTCCAGGATTTCTGTACAGGTAAATAGTTATGGGGGCAATCTAATCATCCACATGTGATATGGACATTGTTTCAGCTGGTGTTAAGGAAAGACAGTGATTTTCTCTTTTCCTGCAGTGTTCAGGATTTATCTAAATCATATCAATCCTCCAGGGCAGATTTGGATTTCCTGCAAAGAAAAGTCAAGGAATGAAAAGTTCAGAATAAAATTCAGCATCTGCAATATTTGATGTTTCCTAACCTGTTTATCATTTGGTAATAAACAATAGGCTTCCAGAAGGTTGAGGGCATCCCACAAAGGACTTGTGTCCTCCTGACATCCAGCAGATGGCGTGACTGTGAAACAGCAGGCCTGGGAAGCTCCCGAGCTGAACTGCATGACAGCCCATAGACCTGGACGCCTCCAAACCAGGAATAAAACCCTAAGTTGCCCTGGAGAGGCAACAAAGAGGAGGGGGTGCATATAGCTGCAGACGAGCTGAGAAGCAAAAATTAAGTGGCTTGAAAGTCAAACTGCAAAAAGGCACAAAGCAGCACACAGACACCAGGTGAGTTTTAAAGATTTTTTTACTACAAAAAAGGGTACCTGATTAAAGAGAAGATTTAGAAAAGAATGATTACCCGGAAAGAGGGGAAAGATGACGACTAAATACAGAAGGGTTTATGGACTATATTAAGTATTTGCAACTGAAATCAAAGTCTAGAAGGAAAAAATACTTTTCAATAATATCAAAATTAAAAAAAGGTTATATTCTCATACTTGGTATTGGAAAAGCTTTCTTTTGCTTTTGATTTTTAAGAAGTATGGATGCTTAAATAAAAGTAAATCACACTTGGATTTTAAAAAATACTGTTTGACCTTGAGAAAAGCAGCTGTAAACTATTTTTGGATACAAGAAAGTAAATATTTGGACTTACAAAGAAACAAAACTGTGGAACTTTGTTGCAACAGACTAAATGTTAAAAAGAATCTCTATACAAACAATGGCAAGCCAAAAGGGAAAAAATATTCAAGGGCTATCAATGACATTTTTACAATTTGTGGAGAAAATGTTTTATCATAATGCTCAAGAAATGGATGTTGAATTTAAAAAGACTAACCAAAAATTGGATGAACAAAGAGATTTGTTTACACAAAATTTAAAAGAAAGAGGATTTGATACAGGAAAAAATGAATATAAAATTGGATGAAATAAAAGGAGTACAACAAATTCTCAAAGATTTGATGGGGTTCAAAGTGAAAAGAGTGTAATATTACATAGAACTTCAAAAAGCTGTCGAGGAAAGACAAGAGGATTTTTTTTAAAAGGGAGTGTTAACTATGCTAATCAAAGCAAAGGGCAATAAAATTGGACAAATGAGCATGAAAACATACCTTAGGAGATGCAATGAGGGAAAGGGATAAGAAGATGGAGAGATGCAAAAAATAAGACTGGAAGGGAAATAAATTCAATTGTGGAAGTTATAGGGAAATTTTGGACAGATACAAATATTGTAAATGATGGTTAAGCTTTGGAATCTTACTGGCAAAATACGAAATAATATAAATTTTGAAATATTGTTGGCAAATTAAGAAATTTGATATAATTAAAAAATTATATGTTAAAGTTGTTAAGAGGGAGAAATTGTTTTTGTTTGAAAAATAAAAATTCTTATATTAAAAAAACCCAATAACTTCCAAATTCTTTTATCATGTAATAAATACTGTCCCATAATCAATGTTCATAATTTCCGGTTTTCAGCTCATGATAAAGAAGTATATTCTTAGGTCTGTTAGAGAGATTTTTTAGTGTTTTTCATTGTTGCAAGACAGCAGAAGGTTTTTTTTCCAGAAATGTCCCCTGTTACACTGAAGCTTCCTTGTTTGCTCACATTTTCTGCTTTGGAAAACTCAAAAGCAAGAAATTGCCTCATGCTGTGTTCTTCATCCAGGATTTAATTTAACTTTGAGAAACCTGACTGCAAAATTTCTACACAGATGACTGTACAACAAAAAAATGAGACATTTATGTACATACTCCTCAGCCATTCTATAACTCAGTGAATGCAAGAATTTCATTCACTGAAATTTTCTTCTTTAAAAACAACCAAAAACCACTGGGTATTATTTTAAAACGTAGACATGATGAACCACATATTATCACTCATTTAATGACAATTTTACAGAATTTATGTACAAAAATGTACATTTTCTCTATTGCCATATTTTTATAATTTTTTCCTTCATAGCAGTTTGTCTGTATATGTGAGTTTATGCATATGTGTGTATGCATGTTTCTATGTATCTGTATATACGTATGTGTGTACAGAACACATATGTATACACAAACATATTTGGAGAGCCAGTTTGGTCTAGTAGTGAAGGCACTAGGCTAGAAATCAGGAGACTGTGCACTGTAGCTCACGTGAGGCATGAAAACCAGCTGGTTGAGTTCTGGCCAGTTATTCTCTCTCAGCCCGCAGCATCAGGCTCAGATAACAAGTCGGTCGGTCAATTCCTGAGGTGAATAAAGTAATAATTGAATTGGTCATAGTGGTCTAATTAGTCTTATCTCATTGATTTGACTTGGCAGAGGAGTTGTAATAGAAACGTTCAGGAAATGTCTGGGTCAGGGCTTTTTTTCAGCTTCAGTTTGAGGTCTCCAGTTGTTCTGCATGTTCTCAATCAAATTTTAACTCTCAGAAAGATTATGGAACATGAACTTAAAAACAACTGCAGGCCACAATGTTGGAAAAGACTGGTTCCTAACCACTTATGTTTGTGCATGTAGCAATGTAGGGGTAGGAGGGTTATAGTCTTCTTCTAGTTGTTTGGATATAATTTCACGGGCTTCCTTTTTCTTCGTTTTGCTTATGGAAAAGATCCTTTTTAATGTTGCAGTTATGTTTAAGCCTTAGTTGGATTTGCAACTCCAGGTGCAGCATCCTGTAAATTTAATGTAATTTTGCATAATGCTGTGAAAGTTAAGAGTTAAAAAAAACTAATAACAGGTTTTAAAGAAGTAAACAAACCATCAAGTCTCCAGGTTGTCAGATGATGATAATCTTACAAAATATTTAATTTTACATGTTCATTCATTTTTAATATTGAGATTCATGCCATGACATAATGTGATGGTGCTCGTTAATCAAAAAGCTTGCCTGCTCCCAATCATTTCATTGTTTTTCTTAGTTTTACAAGTAAATTGTGATGCTTTTATATGAAGCAGAAAATGAAGGATAAACATTTACTCAGTATATGAATGGATTCTGATGTGTTATTGTTGTTGTTTTTTACTGCTGTATTTAAATGGCTGTGCACCGTTCCTGGGTCCCTTCAGGGAGAAGGGCGGTATAAAAATAAAAATAAACTTCAAACTTATAAATACCTCTTTCTGCAGAATAGTTTTTGGTCAGTTTCTTTAACTATCTTCTCTGATACCATTGCACTTTCCAATTGCATGATCTAGACTCCTAAACGTTGATGGAGAATTTGCTATATCTGTTTTGCTGATAGAGGAAGGGAACTCTTGTTCTGTATGCCTGAAAACAAATTAGCTTTTCATATATACATAATTCCCAGGACTCAGTTACAGAAAAGGATCTAATGACAGCAATTCTGTTGTTTCCTTTTCTTTTATCACTGTGCTGAATTTACAGGACCTGAATAACAGCAGATGGCACTGTAAAATGGAGCAACCTTTTCCAGGTAACAGTAGAAGAGACGTTACCTATAAGCAGGAATAAGTGCCTAATTGGTGCAAGTAGACATGTTTGAAATGTTGAGAAAGTGCACAATGCCATTTAAGCTTCACTTTAGACAGTTAAATGTCTTAGGCTGACACTAGATAATTGCTTCACAAAGGGATTACAGAGATAATCATGATTACGTCCAAGGAAATGTCATGGTTTTTCTACAGAGTTGACATCCTGATGGCCTGGTCTACGTGATAGTTCTCTAGCCTTAGAATTTTAGTGATGTCTTGGATATAACTATAGTAACTCTGTTATCTCTGCAAAGAGGAGGGCGCCTTCCCAAGCATTTTCTTTTCAGCAGCAACTGAAACTTGTCTAACCTGAACAAAATTGCTGTGGGCTCGGAGATGTTGTTTGATCTCTGAACAGTTTATTGAAACTGGGAAACAGCTAAGAATGAAAAAATAACAAGTTCAGTTTATCCCAGGATATACACTAAGTGGAGCAAATATTACTTAAGGAAATGTTAAAGCTGGATGACAGGTGTACCATTTTATAAAAGACAGTCCTTGATGTAAAGAATAGTCAAAGGACAGCCCTCTGTTTGAAAGTATCCTCTTTGTGAAATCATTTCCAGTGCTGGCTGAATGAAAAAGAACTTTAAAGAATCATCTGTAGGCAAAGCAAAAGCCTGGAAAAGGCCTTTCTGCTGATTCATTTTGACAGCAGATGGAGGAAGTATGCAAGCTGCATGCATTTGGCATCTGACACATTGAGTTTTAAAATTAAAAAGTGTAACTTAATAAATAAAATTGGACAATGTAGATCTTTAGGTTTTTTGGTAACTTGCATTATGGGACTGTGCCATTTTTATATATCTTGTTCCCCATGTATCCATTGATCTGTTCACGTTTGCAAATTAAATGGTCTTTTAGCTTAGCGAACTCAATGGATTGCTCTGATCTGTCTAGGCTAGTCAAAGCATTTTTTTTACCCTGTCAAACATAATAAGGTATGTTTACGCAAGCCATTGCTGTGTACTTTGTTATCTTATGGTTGAGGATTATGGAAATTAAACTTGAATTCATCTGGAGGGAATCAAGCTGGAGGGAATCAAACGGAATGTCACTCAAGAACTGCTGTTTTAACTTTTTTCCTAAACACAGTTATGTATTGTATATAACTTGTATTCCACAGTTATGTGGTATGCATATCACTCATACATACTACACCTTGTCTACCCTACCCCACCCCACCAATTCCACTTGGGGGTGAATGCAGCAAGATTTTATGTATGTATGTATGTATGTATGTATGTATGTATGTACGTATGTATGTATGTAACTTGGTGTCATCTTTGTATAATTTGGCATTTTTGGATTCTGCTGCTGTTATTATATTGCTGTTATTAGTATCATTATCCTTGGGATGGTGACATTGTTTGCTGAGTGACATGTTTTCTTTCTAGAGCAGTGCATCAGAATTTTATTTTAATGTGTGCAATTGTGTGCACAGGAAAATAACAATAAAGTTATTCAATTCAGTTCAATTGCTTTCAGTAATATTGCTGCCCACATCATTTCCCCCTCTTTCTCTCAATCAGGACAAAAAGAACGAAAATTATTCACCTCCTAGTGAATGAAACACACACATATATAGAGAGAGACAGAGAATCGTATTAATTCATTTTAAAAAGGGAATTTTTGCATGGCATTGGAAAGAGCAGAAAGTGGGGAGGGTGTCATTTAGCTTTGAGAAAAACTAAGGGAGCCGGTGCTGTATCTCAATGTAAGAGCACCCACAGCAGGGCGTCCAAAAATTACCTTCAAATGGCACAAGAAAATAATGTCTTTTAGATAAACATCCAAACTCTTGAATTGGGACTGGAATTTTAGAGCTAGTAAAGTTATTGTAAAAATTGTATTAGAGAAATAGGTTTCTAAAAACCTGTTCTAATTACTCCTATAGCTACAGTACTTGATAGAAACTGAAGTTTCTGGGCCATTTTCAAGGGCAGATCATATCTTAAAACTTTTTTAATTTACAGGATTCTTGTCAAACTGATGGATCACATGAGTTATTAATCTACTTGTTAAAACCACAATCTGTCTTAAGCAGAATTTTTCTATTTAATCATGTAAACTGCTTTTGATATTTTTGTAGGGGCCTATCTGATAGCAAGATAATCAAACTTATAAATAATGTATCTTTACAGTATGTCATCTTAATATTTTTACTGAGTTTTTCTTGTCACAACCTAGCTTATTTTGCCAAAAGTCCCCATTTAAAACTCTCACTGAATTAGTATGCCTAAAAGGAAAGAATTATGCTCCTGAGCTCGCTCTGGGAAGTACAATGAGGATAGAGGAAAAATAAATCAGTATGTATACCAATATCAAGATTCGAATAAGCATAAATATAAAACATAAAACATAAGCATAAAATGCTAAACTGTAGACAAGTTCATTATGCATATGTGCCAGTTTGGCACTGAGTCAATGATCCCCCCACCACAGAATAAGCTGTCAACTATAATGTCCATGTTTAATCAGCATTAAAATCAAATACAATGAGTCATTGCATTGTAGAATGTAGGTATAAGTCACCTCTGATGCGTGCACTAACACCCATTCTTGACTCTCATATCAGAACATCATCTGCACCATAAATTAGAGAGATTTATGTATTATTTCAAAGCAAGAAGTCAGGTATGTTTTAGTGCATCTTTTTATATAATACATTTTATTAAAGTTTTAAAATACAAAGATAAAAAACTAATATAAACTAAGAAAAAAGTAAAAAGAAAAGATTAAAATTGAAGAAAAAAAAGAAAAAGATATATAAAGAAATTACTTCCCACTTTATCAAGGCAAGTAGAAACAGTTTCAGTAACTTATCAGCTTTTCTCACATTTCTGCAAAGGATACTGTATCTTCTTTCCATATCTCATCTCTTAACTATAAACAAATTATCGAGTCTTGTCATTTAGTCCTAATCAGCAAACATCCCTTATCAGAAATAACAACATATATACAGTACATTCAGAAAATATTCAGAGCCCCTTCACTTTTGAAATTTTGTTATGCTATAGTCTGATTCTATGGTTGTTAAAATTCATTTTTTTCTCATTAATCTACACTCAGTATACTATAATGACAAAGAAAAAACAGAATTTTAGAAATGTCTGCAAATTTATTAAAAAGAAAAAACTGAAATATCACACTGGCATAAGTATTCAGACCATTTGCACTAAATATGAAATTTAGCTCTGGTGCTTCCCATTTCTCTTGACCATTGCTGACATGTTTCTACACCTTGATTTGAGTCCACCTGTGGTAAACTAAATTGATTGGACATAATTTAGAAAGGCACACACCTCTTTCTAGAAAGTTTCACAGCTGACAATGCATACTGTGACAGGGCAAAAGCCATGAGGTCAAAGGAATTGCCTACACAGCTCAATGACAGGATTATTGCAAGGTACAGATCTGGGGAAGGCTACAATAAAATTTCTGCTGCTCTGAATGTTTCTAAGAACACAGTGGCCTCCATAATTCTCAAATGGAAGATGTTTGGCACAACCAAAACTCTTCTAAGAACCGGTCGATCAGTCAAACTGAGCAATCAGAGGAGAAGGACCATAGTAAGAAAGATGACCAAGAATCCGATGGTCACTCTGACTGAGCTCCAGAGATCCTGTGTGAAGATAGGACAAAATTCCAGAAGGACAACCATCACTGCAGCTCTCAACCAATCTGGGGTTTATGGCAGAATGGCTAAACAGAAGCCTCTCCTCAGTGCAAAACAAATGAAAGCCCACTTGGAGTTTGCAAAAAAAAGCACCTGAAAGACTCTTTGACTGTGAGGAACAAGATTCTCTGATCTGATGAAACCAAGATTGAACTGAGGGGTCCTTGATACTTTCTAAATTTGCTTATTTTCTTACAGGTGTTTCATTATCCGGGCTAGGTAACATCATCAATGCAAGATTGAACTTTTTGACCTCAATTCTAAATGTTAGGTCTGGAGAAAAATCAGGCACCGTTCATCACCTGCCCAATAGCATTCCAACAATGAAGCATGGTGGTGGCAGCATCAAATTGTGAGGGTGTTTTTCAGCAGCAGGGACTGTGAAACTGGTCAGGGTTGAGGAAAAACCAAATGAAGCAAAGTACTAGAATATCCTCAGTAAAAACCTGTTCCACAGTGCTCAGGACCTCAGACTGGGCTGAAGGTTCACTTTACAACATGACACTGATCCTAAACACGCAAGACAACACAGGAGTGATTTAGGGACAACTTTGTGAATGTCTTAGAATGTTCAGTCAGAGTCCTGACTTGAACCCTATTGAACATCTCTAGAGAAGTCTGAAAATGGCTGTCTACTGACAGTTGCTATTCAACCTGACTGAGCTTAAGAGAATTTGCAAGGAAAATGGCAGAAAATTCTCCAACCCAGGTGTGCAAAGCTTGTCACATCATGTCCAAAATGACTCAAGTTTGTAATTGCTGCCAAAGGTGCTTTGACAAAGTATTGAATGAAGGGTATGGATACTTATGCCAATGTGATATTTTAATAAATCTACAGACATTTCTAAAATTCTGTTTTCAGTTTTTCAGTATGGGATATTGAATATAGATTAATGAGAAAAAAATAATTTCAACAACTGTAGAATCAGGCTGCAGCATAACAAAATTTACAAAAGTGAAGGGGATCTGAATACTTTCCGAATGCAGTGTATTTTTATTTTAATCAAATAGACCAATTATATATTTATTTCCATACTTTTAAATCTCTTCTTCCTATATCTTATCTCTTATTTTAAAAATAAAGAGCTCTAATTTACCAGAAACAGCATGTTAAGAACCTTAATCTTTAAGGTCTCTCGGATGCATTTCAAGGTGTTGGTTGCTACCTTTAAAGAGCTCCATGGCATAGGGCCCAGTTACTTGCAGGACCACATTCTGCTAACTGATACCTCCCGCCGACCCACACGCTCCCACAGAGTGGGCCTCCTCAGGGTGCCGCCAGTTAAGCATTGTTGGCTGGTGACCCCCAGGGAGAGAGCCTTCTCTGTGGGGGCACCCACCCTCTGGAACGATCTCCCCCCTTCAATACGTATCATCTCTGACCTTCGGATCTTCCACCGCACCCTGAAGAGCTACTTATTCCAGCAGGCTGGTTTAGCCTAGCCCCTGTCCTCCTGTATTAAATTTGGGCTTTTGTATGGGTTTTAAATGTTTTAATTATTTTATGATTCGATGGAAATCATTTTATTATTTTCCCCATCTTTTAATTAGGCCCCATGTAATAATTTTAATGTTGTTTTATTGAGTCTATGTATTATATTGTATCTGTGTTTTATCAGGCCTGTTAGCCACCCTGAGTCCTGCAGGAGAAGGGCAGGGTATAAATTTAAATAAGCAAACAAACAAACAAACAGTTAATACTAGAAGGAATACTAGAGCAAAGGTCTCTGATGGTAATTGCTTGGAAGACAAGATCACTGTCAGCCAAAATAGGATACCAGTCTTTTACATTGATAGCATCTGTTTTATGTAAAACTCATTTGCTACAGACCTTAGTATCTTCCAAAGATGAAACTTATTTTAAGACTGACAACAAGATTTCAACTGGTCAAAGAGTAAGGGAACAAGAGACACATTCAGTATTGAATCTCCCTTGATATGTTACCATTGCCGAATGTACTGGTTTGTGTCCGTTGCCCCTCACCCCAAAGGTCTAATCAATAAGGATATGATTACAGCACGGCAAATTCACCCACTCGCTTATCCAGATGCTCCCATCCCTCCTCCAACTGCTGGTATCCCAGTGCAGGATATCTCACCAGCCTATCTGTCACCTAATTTCCCTAAGGCCTTTCTTTCCTTTGCTCCTGTCCCTGCCTATGTCTGCATATGTTCTGAAAAGGAAAATGTTCAATCTTGGATCTTTATTGTGGTTTGGGCATTGACTAGTTTGTACGTCCTTTGAAAAGGGAAATTGAAGGTTGCATGGAATGCATTTCCCAACAACTCTTTCAAGGTCATAAGCATCTTTGGCAGAACAAAGATATGAATAAATGAACCAAAAATAGATATAATTATGATGCAGAAAATATGAACTAGCAATCTGCCCTTTTTCAAAAGACCAGAGTAATGAATTTCATAAAATCAAAACTTAGCATAAGCCTTAGGAGGAGGACAGGAAAAAAATCTAAATGGCTTCATCAGTGATTAAAAGGAACTGAGGTAAAGCAACAGCAGTCCTCTTGGGGACATGATGGCTGAGATCTGTTTGAGCTTGCCAAAATGCAGATTATGTTACTTCTACCAAAATGCCTCATTATTAAGAGGAATTCTGGCTATAAATTTGCAAGGGATCATTAAAATTAACATATTTTCTGTCAGCCTGAAAATTAATTACACAGATCATTCTGAATTCACAACAGCTTTTGATTAATAAATACACCCACTATATATAGATTGTTACAACAGCATTACAGGGGTTAGTATTTATATCAACGGGGAGAGGGACAACATTTATTCCAAGATTTGATATGATTTCCAGGAGCAACTGATACAGAGAGATTACTCACAGGTGGGACCAAAGACTACTCTCTTTTTATGGCTGTATGAGTAAATGAAGCATTTTTGCTTTATTCTCATTCCTTGAGCAGGACATTTAAATAGGTAGGTTTGTGCTTCTTGATTTCTTTACACCAGAATAGAAGGCCTACATTTCGCATTTTCCCAAAGTCTTCAGGCATCCACACAAACCTGCTCAAACAGGTTCTCAAAAAAATTCACTCATGTAACGTTGGCTGAATTCCATAAAGCAAACTCACAAGACATGCCTACTATTGTATCATTCGTCAAGAGAGGTTTACAGTTCATTTTAAGAGTGACAACGATAAGCAATTTTGTGAACATAGCAAGAGTGCTATACCAAAAGTTAAAAATAACACCTGCGGCTTCTATAATGATCAGAAATGGACCAGAAAATTGCATTTTAAAGGAGAGATAGGTAACCTGTGGCCCAAGTTTCTTCTCTCTCTCTCTCTCTCTCTCTCTCTCTCTGACTGTGATTACTGAGAATACAGCTCACTCCCATTCTGAGAAGGGAAACATGTAAATTGTAGCTTAAGTCCAGATAGGCGTTATCACATAAAAAATTATGTCTTATGAAGTCTGCCTACATGTGGGACATGCCTCATGCACTTTGCAGTCCATGTAACCCCAGAAGTATTAAGTTATGTACTTAGCAACTATAAGGTTGTCATCTCCAGTTCTAAATCAACAGTAAGTTTCTGTGTTGCCTGGAAAGATGATTTATATTTATTTATAAATGTTACTTACTCTCTTCTGGGTCCTCGCTTGCTGGGGAATTACTGGGAAGAGCCTGAACCGCTGCTCGTGTTTCACGGGTTGATTGTATTGGGCCAATCCTGCTGTCTCGTTGTTGCTCCCACTCGGGGTTGAAACCGCCATCGTCTGCCTCAGAACCTGCATTCTGGTTTTGATTCACTGTAACTGAAATACACAGGCATTTCTACCACACTCTGTGATCATATATGATCATCGCCCAAATACTGATTAGATCATAGGATCGTCGATTGGTGGTGATGAGGGAAATGTTGCCACTGAGCTAACAAAAACCAAGGACTACACAAATGAAAAACAAATCCAGATGTTTGTCCATACAGGTAATCCTCAACTTATAACCACAATTGAGTCCAAAATTTCTGTTGCTAAATGCTTAATTTTTCACAGATATAGAGTAATAGTGCTTCAGTGTTGAAAAGAAAATGGCTGCAAATCAGTTTTAGCAAATGAAGTAAAATTGGACAGTGACATACATTATTATAAGCATCTAGCACCATTCAAGGGCATTCAGTTGGAAAAGAGAATACTATCCCTCACACCCCCGCAAGCTAATCTATACAGCAGCGAATTGCCCATGTTGTGTTGGATTATAATTTCCATTAGCTCCAACCAACATGTATGGTAAGAATCCAATGACAGTCCATTTATTGAAAATGCTGTAAGTACACATTGTTTTCTTGTCTGGCAGTGAAAGTATCACAATCCATTAAATAGACAGCTATCAAACTGCTAGTCTTTTAAGAGTGGATGCCTGAGGATAACCTACTCATTCTGCCTGATATCTGATCCTATTCTGATACTGAAAAGCAATCGGATAGAACTCAAGCGAGTTATGTAATTGTCTAACAAGGAAACAATCACAACTAGAACTTTGGGTGAATAGAGCAGTAAAATAGACCGATGGTGTGTATTTAGGATCTTTGCTGTGGAGGCAAATATAGAATATGGTTATTCCAACTAGCCCCTATTATTTCTAGCTAGGTCCATATGGCTTTCTTAATTACAAATAGTTCTATATGCTGGGGAACGTGCAATGGCAATAAAAGGACTCTCAGGACTAAACATGTATACTCAAGGAACTAATTATTTTGCTTTCTTAAAAAAATTATGCAAAACTCTGTGGAAATAAAAGTATCCTTTAACATAATAGAACAGTACTTTTTGGTGTACATGCGCGGAAATAGAAAATCTAGAAAAAATATTGTAAAGTATACCATTTTCAATTTAACACGGAATAAGTTTAAGAATATATTTGAAAGCCAATTTGGTATACTGATTTAAGGAATCAGCCCAGAAAGCTGGAAACTATGAATTAAAGTCCTAACTTAGGCACAAAGCCAAGTGGGTGAGTTTAAGGTAGTAACTCTCTTCCAAGAAGCAGGCAATGACAAACCATTTCTGAAAATCTTGCCAGGAAAACTGCATGGATTCCCCACTAGGCAATCAGGAAGAAGCACCTACATTTATTCACGAAGGATTTCTTTCAGTCTTACTAAAATCTGCCCTCTTTTTTCTCTTGAAATCTAAAACTTGTGACTTTTAAATTTATTTATTAAACACATATATGTAGGTAACCAGCTCATACACAGTTTCATTTTACTGGCTCAGATATGGGGCACGGAGGGTCCTCCAAATGTTGGGCATTTTCCATCATGAAAACAAACTCCTTGTGTGTCCTGACACACTTGGCAAAATAAATTCTGATTCTGATTCATCTCTGATCAATGACCATGTTGGTTGACAATGATGGAACCAATATCTGAGGCCTATTATTTTCTACTGCTATAAAACCCCATAATTCTAGTTATCAGAAAACTGAAAATATCACAACCTGCTAGTTATATTCCCAAATACTCATTAGTTATCAGGTAAGGTCTATATGGAAGGATAGAAAAAGATGGCAGCTGTTAGCTGGCAATAATCTAAATAGGTAATGAATTTCTTTAGCCAGGAAGTAGGAGGGAAAAAAGCAGTATTACAGGTTAATGTTGATTTGTTCGATAATTGTTTAAAGTTATGATGGGGCTGAATGGCGAGACCAACAGCCAGTACTCGCAGTTGTCCATTGTAGTGTCTCCATGGTCACGTAATCGTGA
The DNA here is from genome assembly GCA_032468095.1 of Pareas carinatus. Lineage (NCBI taxonomy): Eukaryota > Metazoa > Chordata > Lepidosauria > Squamata > Pareidae > Pareas > Pareas carinatus. The sequence continues at coordinate 105,655 of JANHFO010010647.1, read as the reverse complement.
TTCAGGCACTTTGGCAACAGGCTTGCAATTATAATGGTTGCAGCATCTCATGGTCATATAATCCCTATTTGAGATCTTCATGGCCTGATCCCAACAAGCAAAACCAATGGGAAAGCTGGCAGGAGGTCACAAATAGCAATCATGTGATGCTGTGTCTAATGACTATGCAGAATTCACCTAATGAATGCAACTGGAATTGTCAGAGCTGCTGTTGTAAATTGGTGTGGTCACAGGACACTGTGCTCTATGATGTAGCAACCCAGTTTCCAGTATTTAATTATTTATTTATTTATTTATTTATTTATTTGATTTATATACCGCCCTTCTCCCAAAGGACTCAGGGCAGTAAACAGACAGATAAAAGCACACAGTACAAAATCATTAAAAAAGAATTAAAAGTATTAAAAGTATTTGCTTTTAATCTTGTTTTAATATTTATGGACCTTCGTATCTTATTGTCGGCTGTAAACCGCCCTGAGTCCGTTGCAATGGAAAAGGGCGGTATATAAATTAAATTATTAAATTAAATTAAACTATGGCCAATATTAAGAATTTGCTATAAAGCTTTACTAACTCCCCCCCTCAAATCCAATTAAAAGCAAGTCAATTAAATATTTTAAAATACGCGTAAGGGGAAGCTAGGACAACCCGACATGAACAAAAAGATGAGTTTTAAGGGCCCGATGAAAGACCTGGAGGTTCGGAATTCTACGTATCTCCAGGGGGAATTCATTCCACAGGGTTGAAGCTGCCACAGAGAAGGCGCTAACCCTGGGGGTCACCAGCCGACATTGTCTGGCCGACGGCACCCTGATAAGGCCCTCTCTGTGGGAGCGTACTGGCCGATGGGAGGCAACAGCTGGTAATAGGCGGTCCTGTAGATAACTAGGCCCTAAGCCATGGAGCGCTTTAAAGATGGTCATCAACACCTTGAAGTGCACCCAGAAGACCACAGGAAGCCAGTGAAGCTCGCACAGGAGAGGGGTCACACGGGAACAGCCCCTTGACCCAATAATACCCCGAACGGCCGCATTCTGGGCTAACTGGCGCCTCCGGGTACAACTCATGGGGAGCCCTATGTAGAGAGCATTGCAGTAGTCCAGGCGAGAAATGACGAGGGCTTGAGTGAATGTGCGTAAGGCGTCCCGATCGAGGAAGGGGTGCAACTGGCGAATCAGAGGGACTTGATAAAAAGCCCCCTTGGTCACGGCCGTCATACGATCTTCTAAAGATAGCCGTGCATCCAGGAGGATGCCCAAGTTGCGAGTCCGTTCCATGGGGGGGGGCAATAAGTCGCCCCCAATAGCCAGTGATGGTACCAACCGGCTATATTGGGACGCCGGAAGCCACAACCACTCGGTCTTGGCAGGATTGAGCCTGAGCCTGTTCTTCCCCATCCAGACCCACACGGCCTCAAGACACGACTATCTGTAAAATGTTTTGCATCTTCTTCCTGGCCAGAACAAATCTATATTTTTTTCTTTTGTACTTGCTACCTAGTTAGAAGTGTGCTTATTAAATTCAGTTAAACATATTTTATGATGTGTAGCAGAGGTAGAGGAAAGAAGTGGATTTTTCTCCCTATTCTTCTTGATTTTTTTTCTAAATGTTATTTATTTCTAAGATTTATTTACTATTATTAAATGGAAGCTACCTCTGCAGATTTCTTTTTAAAAAGAAATTGAGGTGCAAAAGTAGAAGCTATGTTGATAAAATAGCATCCTAAGGTTGGTAGAAAAAAAGAGCCAAGCTAATACTTGCAGAATTCCCTCTCCTCACTTGTTACAAGGATTCCTGGAGGTGAATGGAAGTAAAACTAACTCAGAACAAATGATAAGGAAAAATTTTATGGCATAAGGCTTCAAGTCAGGGTGTACTGTTATTCATCATTGATGCCCGCCATGAATAAAGCCCTTCTGTAAATATAAGAAAGTTAACATGAAACTGGTCGACAATTCTTATTCTGCATTTCTCACATGACTTCACAAAGATTAAAAAAACACCTCACCTTCTTGATTGTAAGTGGCATTTTTAGAAGCTCCCTTCTGGGCTTCAGGATCTTGTTCAGCCATATTTACTAGCCATATCATTGTTGCTAATGGAAAAAAAGAAGATCGCTAATTTATTGATACTATATACGCTATTTAACCACATTATGATTATATATACATTTGAAATATTTTAGCAACATTCTGCTGTTTTGCGCACACAGAAAACTTCAGTGACCCTTGTGATGATTTCATCTAAGACATTGTTAAAATGGGAGATAAGAGCAAAGCTTTTTTCTACTTGTGCATTGTATCCATTGTAATTAAATCAAAAGACAATCTTAATACTGTGGTACCTTGGTACTCAAAACTGTTTTTGAAACTCATTGCATTTGGTATTCAACGCATTTTGATGTAACATTTTTGTCCCAGTACCTTTCGCTTGTTTGGTACTCAACACACAAGCTAGAACTTGTTGCTATTGGCTGCCTTGTGACTCACTACATTTATTCCTTAGGGGAAAAATTGTTTGGTACTTATTGTTTTGGTACTCATCATGCCTCTTAGAACCAATTAATGATGAGTACCGAAATACCACTGTAACAGGTGAATACATACTGCCTGAGAAATAAACATTGCATTATAATTATATAAAATGGTATTTTCTTAATTTTATTAGCATAAATGCATAATCAAATAACAGACCCAACAAAAATTATACACTAGAATAAGATCTTTAAAACGTGCACCAAGGTACTCTTCTGTAATCTTAGAGCGGGGTTTCTATCATGGTTACGTTTGTGTGACATTCATACACAAGGTAATTGTAAAGCATGACAAAATTGAACTGAAGGATCAGCTGATACACTGTACCATAAAACCAATAAAAATCCCTGAAATAGTCAAACTTTTTTGGAATATGTAGGATTATTTTTTCATTTTTAATAGTAAATCTTTAATAGTATAATATATTGGGGAACTACTGCTTAACTGCAAGGTCACAGAAGATACAGGAGATTCAAGGAGATACAGAAGCATAGACAGTCTCACAAACAGGCTGTCAGATTCTTGAATGGAAAAACAACAATGTTAACAACATGGCATCTGCATGTGTTGGGGGGTAGTGCATGAAGGGAGACAATCTCATTGTACACATGTTGTACAATGACAATAAAGGTTCCATTTCATTTCATTTCACTACAATGAGGAAATTTGTCATTAGTTCGCTATACTTAAATATTAGATTTTTGCTGTATCTCATTTTTGCTTCTGTAAATCAAGGGAGATCTATTAACTGGGACATCTTATCCAACCCAGGGTTTAAATTTTGAGCACACAACAAAGACTTGCTTTCTTCTGAAAGGGAACTGTGACTCGCAGTGTCCAACATTTCATATTTTAATAGACAATTAAATAAATCATTTCCCCTCAATTCAAAGCAGGCATCAGATAATCTGTTCTTACATGAATAAATGAGTGCTGGGAATAAAGTTTCATTTCTTTCTTGAGCTGTTTCTACTAGCATCCGAAGAGGCCCTTTGGGAGACAATACTGCAATCAGATCTGAAAGACAGATATTGAGATGTTTTAAAAAACTGGAAAAATGGCTCCTCTGTGGTCAGAAAGAAATAATTAGTAATATGAGTGGGACTTTCATACAATATTTTGTATACCGATAAAAGACAGTAACAGAAAAATGTTGTTTGGTTCAATCTATTTAATGGCCCGGCCTGTGACATGCCCCACATTTTTAGAATAGTTAATGAATTAAAAAAATCATGAAGATACATGCCACAATAAATCTATCGATTCAGAAACAGTATTGTTACTCTTAATCCTGAATTCACTGCTACTGTGCTACCAGGATAAGGATCAAAACCAAACCAGTGGAATAGCAACCCTCCACTTCAGTGGGGCCTTTGGGGCTGAATATGCTGCAGCAGATTTTTTTTTCAGACTTGAAAACTCACGTGAACATTTCGGCAGGCCTTAGATTTAGCTCAAATACTTGAGATTAAAATGGCATTTTTATTTCATTTCAAAGAAACAGTACCACCTACAGAGTCATGTTGTGTGTTATGAGGCAGAGAAACCTATTAAATGTCCTTAGTTCATTTTCATACTCAGGAAGAATTCAATAGTTTGAAATTCCTGGGTTTCACAAGTTTGGAAAAAACACCTATCTTGCCAAACATAATTTCTTTTCTTTAAGGTTTACACCAGAGTCAGTGGGCAATTGTTCTAACTGTAGAAGTTAACAGTCAGTAAATAGACTAAACTTATACTATAAAAGAACTATACTTGTATAATGGTAAACAATTTAAAGACGGTATAGTATTCCAAATCACTGTAATTTGATGGCATGTGATATCTGCATTTTTGTGGCTATCCTTTGTTTCTGAATTTATACAGAAGGACAATGTTTTACAAGTTCATTTGGATTTCTTACAACTTGGGAAAAAGTATATGGTATTTCAAACTTGTTTGTCTGCATATCTCAAAACGCTGCCAAAACTGCCCGTTCCCACTTGAAAATCAAAGTGTGTGTTTGTGTGTGTGTGTTTGTGTGTGTGTGTGTGTTTGTCCATACTTCAAAAACTAGAATTGTTTTACACTGTGAAAAGTCTTTGGTACTTACAACATGTAAAACATAAAAGCATATAAGCAGTATTTTCTTTCGTTTTTTTTTACCACTGTCATGCTGGGAAACGGGAAAACAATGAACATAGACGCTAAAAGGATTTTTGTTTAATCTAACAAACTGCGTTGCAATCTATAATTCTAAAAGGAAACCTCATTATATTTTTCCTATTTGAGTATTTTGATGCTCCAAATATGTTTCCTTTTACAACTCAGTATTGCAGCCGTTACCTCAATTTCCATCAAGATCAAAGTTGAGAGGACTTTTCTCCCCCAGAACAAGAGCACCTTAACACTTGACTGACTAATTTCCCACACTGTTCAGGCAAATGCATATGGGAACCCCAAAAGCTCCCGAGTAGCACAGCATGTAGCCTTTGAAGATGATGCAAAGCTATTATGCTTTGACACTATATGCACTGAATCAGTATATCAACTCTCAGCCCAGATCAGCATTCATTCATCTCTAACATGGAATCTACAGTTGCTGGAAGGGGAATCACATGCCCTGGATTGAATGTAAAGACCAATTAACCAAATCTGTCCCTGGGGAGTTAGCATTTTATCTTGAAAAGACTGTAGAGAATACTCTGGAAGAAAAGGAGCAAGGAGCTGCGTGCCAAGGTGGGAGGGAAGGAGAGAGGAATGTTCAGGTAATAACCAAATCTAAGGACACAGTAGATAACTCATCTTTTAATACTAGATACTTTTCATACTACACAGAAGAAATGTAGTGTTCCTTATTAAAATAAATATAAGGAAACCAGGATTCTGCTGTAGTCAATACATTCTTTCTGTCAGGAATAACATCAGCACCTATGTGGTAAAAGGGAGCATGCACTCAAAAATCACGGGATGTAATAAGCACGCTTTGTTTCCACACCTCAATAAAATTGCAAAAAGTCTCATTTCTAATGGTAGTAATTCAGTCAGTATATCTTTCCCAGATGCGTCTTGCATCTGCACTGAAAACTGATCAGAAATTCTATAACGGAGGGAAGTTTGGCAGAAAGTACACTTCGACAAAAGATGTTTGTTGGTGATATAACAACATTTGTGACAAGTTTCTAAACTTGACAATGCATGGGTTCATTCTGCATAACTCGTCCCGGAGATACATACGATCCCTGACCTCCGTGCATTTCGCGGTGCCCTCAAGACCTATTTATTCATCCAGGCCGGGTTGTCCTAATATCCCATATCCCCTCATTGGGTTATTTTTATCAATTTGCTTTGGGGTTTAGATTTTTTAAATTTTAATAGTTTTTTAGAATTTGTATCGCCCTTTATTTATATTGTATTTTATTTGGTTTTTAACTTTTGTATATATACATTTTTAAATGGCTGTTCACCGCCCCGAGTCCTTCAGGAGGCGGGCGGTATATAATTCGAATAAAATAAAATAAAATAAAAATTAAATTAAATTAAATAACTCAACTGATGCAGCTTTGTTAGAAAAGATCCCAGTCCTATTCTTCAACCTGCTTCAGTATAAATACAGGCCAGGTTCTACTCTCATATATAGTCATCTCAAAAAGCAGCGGGGGAATGTACTTGACATTAGATCAAGGATAGTCAGTTTTAGCCAGTGGCAAAAGTTTGTGAAAGCTGAAGTTAAAAAAAACTGAAAAGCAATCCTATCTTCAACGGCTAGGAATTATCTGTATCTCCTGGAGTAATTTCTGCTTTATTTCACACAGATTCCCTCTCCTACAGCAAAAGCTTTTGTGTAAGATTAGGAGAAACCAAGCACTTATGAAATCCCATCCCGCTGTCAAGTTTACTCAAAGTGTGGTGCAGATTAATAACATGACTTCCCAATCATTAAAATAAGCAGACATCCCAAACATAAAAAAAGAATACTAGCTCATTTTTTGAAAGTGTTTTCGAGGACTTTTACTCAAAACTGAAAATGGGGATAGAGGAATCTTACCATACACTGAGATTACCGCCAAGATGAGCCAAGCAGTCCATTCAGGAAGATACTTTATAAACACCAAAGCCATTAGAGCGCTTATCATAATGAGGTAGGCTTGTTGAAGACGGAGGGGGCCTTTCCAGTGAACGCAGATCATTCCAACCACTCCGAAATTCCAAATCATGAGTGCCACAGTAATGTAATCCATGGCAACATTATAGGTCTTAAACACTTCCCTAAAACACAAACGCAAAATGGAAGAGGCCCTCATGATTCTAACAATGGTACATGTGTAAAATTGTGATATTCAAACAAAGCATCTTTCTCCTTTCCTTGCCATCTTTGTTAACTCTTAAGTCAATTTTAATGTCAATATTTATTGTTTTAATGTTTTATCTTGTTGTTTTTATTGTTTGAAAGCTGTCTAGAGCTGACTCTAGGCGAGATGGGGTGGGGGGCACAGAAGTTTAATAAAGAAAAAAAGAAAGAAGTGAAGTATTGTTTCAATGCCAAATTAGGCAGTGTTACTAAATCCAGAAATTCAAATGATTCAACAGAAAATAAATGACTGCAAAAGCATTGTAGAAAAAGAAATCAATATGGGACATATGTAAATATAAACCTTGCTATGGTAGCCAACATTAGATTTTTAACGTATTTAAGAGATTTAATATACAGTTTAAAAGTTGCTGAATATATCTTTTTTCAATTTATTAGACAGCAATTTCAAAAACGATCTTTTGTGAACAGAGTTTAAAGTTTATCTAAAATGGCACATTTACAGAAGACTTAAGCTTCTTCAGCTTAAGCTCCAGCAGAGCATTTTGCCATTACAATTGTTGCATTAACTTGTATTAGGGAACAAGAAAAGCAAGAGTCAAGAAGCCATAAAAATAGACTTCTAAGAACTCCAAAGAGCTAACAAACAGAAGTACTGCAGTACAGTTAATGAAGCCCTTACAAAAGGTTTTTGGCAAATCCTCTTTATAAAATGCATGTCTTTATTTAGAGTGAAATCAAGATTCAGACTCTTACTTTTCTTGTTCCTGCCTATAGAGGGTTAAAAGTCATTCCCTTTGGGGAGGGAGGAATGTTTTTTATACATTTATCATTTTGGCATCAACTAATCTGGTTGTTTGCTTGTACTGTGTTTTCACTTGCCCATTTGCACTGAAAAGTGGGGAGAAAATTCCGTTGCTAAGCACTGTATTAGAGGGATGAGCTATGAACTACTTGTGCAAACCTTAGCATGGTGTGCAAGTATCCAATGTGGATAGTATCTCTCTCTCTATCTCTCTCTTCTAAAGATAATAATAAACTTTGATCTTTCTCTGCAAAAGCAGAGAGGAGAGTGTGGAGGAGAAGATGGAGGGGGCTGCGCTGATGATGGTTAGTGTTGGTGGATCATTAGCTGCTGAGCCCCCCC
>JANHFO010010647.1:75808-86280 GCA_032468095.1 Pareas carinatus | reverse complement strand
TTTCATTATCTTCTTTTAGCTGATTTTAACTATGTCTTTTTGTACTATTGTTCTGTTTATGTTATATGTTGTTTTTACATGGCTGTACACCGTCCTGGGTCCCTTCGGGGAGAAGGGCGGTATAGAAGTTTTAACAAATAAAATAAATAAAAATAAAATACTGTGTTGTTATTGTTAATGATGTCACTTGAGCCAAGGTTAATCTAGTCAGAGCTTCTTAAACCTGGTTTTGGAAGCTGATAGCATAATGAGACACTTGAAGAGTGTATTCCCACAGTGGAGAGAAGCTAAAAGGAAGAGTTGCAGCAGGCTTATTTGTAAAACTTTGTCAGGGAGAACAAAAGTCCATTAAGTATTATTTTCCTTAACCTATAAGATACAATGAATGTTTGACCAAAATGGGGGATGTATTGCCATATTTAACATATATTCAAGGAGAGTCTTAAATTAGCTCTAACAAGTGACTGAAGAATGAAGAAATGTTTTTAAAAAATCAAAATATGTAATCTTGACAGACAAAACATTCTCAGAGATGCTACCATATCAGAGATCACTATCAACTAAAGTAAATAACTCTATGGCTTAGGAACATGAATAATGGATATGCCAAAATCAGGACCTCTAGAACATTTCAAAAGGTACACATACTCCCATCCCCCCAAATGTGATACAAACCATGGTGAGTAGCGGCTAATGCTGGGAAGTATGTTCTTTGTATTACAGTATACAAGGAACTGAATTTACATCAATTTATGGTTCACATTTTTCTAAACTTGAGTATAGAATAGGAATTTTTAGTCTTTTCCTGCTATGTCCCTAAATATGTTCAAGTGGCTGGCTCATGATTCACAATTCAGTTTAGAATCAAATTTCTTCTATTTGTTCTTTTACTGCTATGTACAAAAATATTATTACTATTACGCTGCTGCTAAATTATAACTAATGATTAAGAAGTTAGGTACTTATATAACAGAATATATTTTATTATTATATACAAATATTTAAAGAACCGCACTGACATTTATTATTACATTAATGTGACTTTTTCACTTTGTACAAGCTTTAAAAACATTTCAAAATGTGATTGTGTATTTGAAAGAATTTATTTGAATACTTTACATATAGCGTATGTTGAGGCTTGCTTATTCTAGGCAATGAGAAATGTAAAGCCTACATCTAAAGGTCTTCCCTATACTTTGTATTGATATTTTGCTACATTTTGAGGTATACAAATTCATATTAGTAAAAAAGAAAGGAGTAAAATTACCAATAGTACATATACTACTTACACAGTTCATCCTTTTTGTATCATTTTCACATACTCTGCCAGATTTTCTGTACAATGCATAGCACAACGAGGCAAGTCTGTTTATATTGTAATATTTATATTGAATGTTCTAAGCAAGGCCACTGCAAATCAGACAAGAGTGAAAAGATATCTTAACAAATATTAAGAATAAAAATAATTAAAAAACACTATATTTATAAGAAAACAAAAGCATCCAAAGGGCAGATTCGATAGATCACTGAATTATTTTTCTGCTGTCAGTTTTCTGTGTTTATGAAATTGAGAATTGGAGGTCAGCAAAGGTACAGATGGCTCTCAAAGGTGGTTGAAACTCATCTATTTATTCAGTCACTCCTTTATGAAAATATATTCCCTGTCAAATTAATTCTCTTTGTTAAATCCCCCTGGCTTCAACATGCTGTGCAGAAGAAAATTTTAATTATCAGCAGAACCATGGCAGCTCACAATAGCAAAGCATGGTGACCTATTTTAGGTAATGAACCACAGGAGGGCAGTAGACTTAGTGCAGGCCTCTCTATTTTGTAGTAAAGTGACATACATATTACACTTTTTTCTTTAAAAAAAACCAGTCTAGATATTAACAAAGCATTTGGCATCGATCTTAATATCTGGACTTAATTTATATTGCCAAGAAAATACTGTTGCGATTTTAGTCAATGCAATGGCTTGTTTTGTGTTAGTAAAGTCTACTTCACCACCCAATAAGGATAATGGATTTGGTAATTTCTGGCTTGGCGAGATTCTCAACAACTTTGAAAGCAGTTGATTTCTTAGTGGCCCATTGACAACAGGTACTTGACATACCGTATTATCCTGTTTCCCCGAAAGTAAGACATCCTCTGAAAATAAGACCTCCCCGATAATAAGGCCTCCCCTCCAGTGCAGCCGGAGCAGACAGGAAGTGCGACGTCTCAGACTTCCGGTTCTGGGCGGCCTCAGTGGAAAAATAAGACATCCCCTGAAAATAAGACCTAGCGCCTCTTTGGAAACAAAAATTAATATAAGACAGTGTCTTATTTTGGGGAAAACACAGTAGCAGGTGCTTGTCTGCTTGAATTCCAATGTTTTATTTTTATTAGAGAAAATAGGTGTTCCACATTTGTTTGTTTTTCAAGTCTTCCACACACACCCCGCTCTACTCATACATATTCATAAGTTTTGAATATCCAGACTTTTTTTTTTTCTTTTCTGGATAGCCTTGGCAGTGGCTGCTTTTTGCAATCTGTAGTCCTGGCATCTCAAAACAGAAACAGAAAAAAATGGCATTTCTCCTGAGACAAACCAGCCTCGAAGCCCTTCCAACCATCACAGATCACAGAGGCAGAAGCATTCCCCTCGTCCTGCGACCGATCAACAGAGGAGGAAGGCATCCTCTCCTTCTTCCTGAATAGAGGCCCAGCTCGTGTTATGCAGCCGGTTTCCATGAGTTGAAACCCAAATCAGCACAAGGACATTTTTGCTCTACGTCGGCAAATTTTCCATCCTGCAAAGAGAGAAAGGGCAGAAACGGCTTCAGGAGCAGATCAACAGCTCTGCCTTCGTTTTACTTAAAGCCTAATCGTTCTGAACCAATGCAGGGAGTCCTCGGCCACAATTCAGCCCAAAATTTCTGTGGCTGAGTGAGATGACAGTTAGGTTAGATTTACCCTCATTTTACAATTCTTCTTGCCAAGGTCGTTAAGTGAAAGGTTGAAGTTGTTAAGTTCGTAACATGGTGTGCTAGGTCTTATTTTCAGGGGATGTCTTATTTTTCCACCGAGGCCGCCCAGAATCGGAAGTCTGGGACCTTATAATCGGGGAGGTCTTATTTTTTGGGGATGCCTTATATTTCAGTGAGAGGCAAAACTGTAAGTAGGTCTTATTTTCAAAGGATGTCTTACTTTCGGGGAAACAGGGTAATGCAAGAAATACTGGTATTGTAGTATATGAAAACTTACATGCAAGTTAAATATTTTGGCAGCAGTAAATTAATATCAATTGCACAAATGTCAATTAAAATAATGTAATAGCAATTTATCTGTGATATTTTTCGATGCCATATCATTTTTGTTTGTGTTGTGTTAATCCAAGCATTATATTTTGTAAATAATGCTTCATATTGCTTAGCCTGATATAGAAGTCTACCCAATTATAATATAGTCAATAATTCAGATAAATCAAACCAGTTAGGATAATGGTTAAGTCAAATGTATAACTTCTTAATAACTTTGTACCGATAATCTATTTAGCAATAGCATTTTTTGAATGTCAACCTGGTTCTTTTATCTATTTTACATTTTGTCTAGTACAGGAGTATGTCCTCAAAGCCGGCATTGTGCCTGCTTCGGAAACGTGTTTAGACCCTTCGTTTCCATTGTTACAATAAATCCACCTTTTTCAAATTTCACGGTATTATTTTCATTGTTCAACACTGCACAACAATTCTCCTCTATCGGATTCATTGTTCATTTGCGTTCATCTTTAGGGGAGATGCGTACATTAAGATTACACATCAACTGGAGACCGTGACGGCAAAAAACTTTAGGAAGCCTCGCTTTAAAAAGGAAGCAAGAGAACTTCCTCCGATCTCAGTAAGAGGTGGTAAACAGAGCTGAGATCTTTATGAATGGGTCTCGGATCTTGGTCTGAAGCCAAAGAAAATGTATCATTATTTTCATTTAGGCGTCGTGAGAACCAGCCCTTCCGCGGACAAGGCTCCTCCACCGACTCCATCCAGGCGACTGGCTCCATCCAATGGGCTTCCGCTTTTAACGTGGTGAAGACCTCGGGTGAAGACCGAGGGAGGCAATTTCAGTCCAAGTCTCGCCTTCCCGCGCAGCCCGATCGGGAGTCAAGCGCAGGCAATTCGGATTATAGAAGCCCTCCCCAGCCCCGCTCTTTCGCAGCCACTTCGATTCGGGTCCAGGGCGGGGAACGGAATGGCTACTCCGGATTTACAAAGGGGTGCAAAAAGGGAGGGAGAAGGAAGTTTTGATAGACCGAAGCTATTCTGCTCCTCGTAGTAAAGGGGCGGGTAGAGAAAGAGTCCCGGGGGAAACGACCTGCCTCCCGCTCAGGCCTTGCCCTACTCAAGGGTTTTCCCCCCCCCCGCCCCGAAAACCACCGCTCACCTCTTCCGCCCCGGCGCCCAAATCTTCTTTCCTTCGCCCCGAACCAGGGCCAAAAAAAAAAAAAAGCCCACCCTCCCTTCTCGCCCGACGCTTCCGGCCCAGGCCTCGCCCCGCCTCCTTTGACTCCCGTAGGCGGGGCGTCTCCCGCTCCTTGTTTTCTTTGGCAAATCGCACTTGTCTATCAAAGGGACCGCCCCGCCCCTTGGCGGTGGACAACAGCCGCTGCAGCGGAGGGAGGGGGCTACCGCGCATGCGTCGGAGTCGCGAAAGCTTCTGCTGTACGAACTGGTCGACGCACACCCCGCCCAGACGTGTTGAAGAAGCCGGAGGTTGATTTTTATTTGAGGTCGTTGAACCTAAATTTGGTTGAGAAAACGTGGATTATTTTTTTTGCCAAGGCATTGCTTTTGTTTTCTTAGGGAATGAAGGTATTGGATATCCAACAAAAACGCAGTTTTGTGTACTTGTATGTCCTTGTAACTGAAGTTTACATACTGTAGCTTGGCGCAGAAGTCTTAACCATGATTCGATTTTTTTTTTAGAATTAGAATTTATTATTGGTCAAGTGTGTCAGGACACACAAGTCTAACCATGTTCTCATTTATGGACATTTCTCGAGGGTGACCATCGTTCAGTTGCTTCACACTTTTTATTGAGATTAAGATTGTTTAGCTGAAGAGGTAGCCACCAAGAGTGCCATCAACTGAGAAGAAATGAGTACTCTTCAGTTTTGGACTACAGAATCCATCAATTAAAGATCCTTTTCGGTTATATGGTAAGCTTTGGAGAGCATCAGGTGAATTACACTGTGTCAACTTAAGCAAGATCTACTTGCTTAACTGAGAGGCGGGTTTAGATCTGAATCTTCAATTGCTGGGTTGTATGGGTTGTTTTAATATAATACAAAACCATACAGTGGATTCAGACTGTAGTAATGGCAGCTCCCCCTCTTAAAAAATTACACCAATAGGTTTTGTGGCTGTTACCGTAATTCAGATTTTTTTTCTTGAATAAACTCAGTTCTGAAAACATGACATCTTGGACTAGTTTTGTTATGGTTAAAAAAATATTACAGATATTTTCATTTGGAGAAAATGAAGGTAATAGGAACTAATCCCTTAAATCTAACTTAGGACATTACTTTGTCATGATGTCAGTGGCTGGGTTTGTACATTGCCTTAAACCAATGATGGCGAATCTATGGCAGGCATGCCCTCTCTGCTTGCACGTGAGCCAAGTCACCCCAGCATCGCCCCAGAGCTAAGCTCAGAAAGGAGTAATGGCTCCAGGCAATGACATCACAGGGCCATGCACATGCTCAGAAGATGAGTGATGATGTCAAGAGCCATGACTCATTAGGGCACTCAACGCCCTAAAAGGTTAGCCATCATTGCCCTAAACCATCAGTTTGGTTTAAATCATAAAGGCCAGGTTTTTGCTCAGCCTGCAATTGTTATTTATACATCAGAATGATCATTTTCACAAACTGCATTAAATAAAAAACAAGCATATTTTAATGCAAAATGAAAATCTAGCTACAGAGTTTGAGTAAATCCCTATTTATAAAACCCCACAATAACCTGTAGTTTTATGCATAACTCACTCAGTGTTGCAGTTTTTAAGTCATTAAAAAAAATAACGCTTCAGATGCCAGTTTTGAATGTAATATACTGGCACAATAATTGTCCAGGAATATGGTTTTAATTTTCAAGTCTCAAAACTACAGCTTTAATTGTATTTTGTCTGCTGTTAGCCTCTGTGCTTTGTCTAATATCTTGTCTATATCTGTCACTCTTCCAAATAGCAATTGTTTCTTATTTCATGGTTACAGTTACTATCCCTGTGAATTTTTGAGCCTAGGAAGATAGATTGTTACTACTTCAGCTTCTCCATCTATTTTCATTGACAAACAGGAACTGGCATTGCCCAGTAACATTACCTTTTTAAATAAGTATACCTTAATGTATATAGGAGAGAGGGAAGAGAAGCATAAGCTTATATCCTAATTAACCTCCATGGGGCCATGAAGATTTAAGACACAATTTTTGAACAAACAAAAAAGCAATGTTTTTTTAAAAAAGGAAGGGGGGGAGACTGCTATATTTTTATTTGTGACCCTAGTCAGATTTTAAATTTCATTAATAAATTCAAAATATCAGTCATGAACAGTTACAACCAACTACTATAAGCAAATGCCCCCGCATAAGATTTTTTAATAGAAGCATCTTTATATTTTATTTTAATCATAAGTTGAATCTTGTCAGGAGTGAAGTTGGTGAACCATTTAGAATCAATTATAATCCTGTAGGATTATAATTTGCAATGTCTGAACATCATTTTTACTCTATTATAATAAAAAGTGTATTATTACGTCTTTATTGAAGCAGTGAGTCAACATTCAGTTCTTGTTGGAATTTTTTTTAAAGCATTAGATGTAGTAATGGAGCAATTTAGCAGCAGTGATTTCAAATGTTTCTTAACCTACCTCAGGTTAGAGGTATTTTGATCTAGTCCTCTTTATAGATCTACTTGAATTCAATATTTTATACTGTCTTGTATAAACTGCTTAGTTCAGATTGTACCATATTTCAATTGAATTAAGTTTTGTTATTATCCTCCATATTCTACATTTGTTTTGGGTTTCACTCATGAACTGGTACTCTGACTTCCTGTAGAAGATGCACTGGCCAAAAATCCTTTTTCTCTCAATGATTGCAAGTTGTTTGGATCTTGAAGCTACAAAGTAGCATATCATTTTTCTTCTCATCATGCTTCATAGATGGGACAAGGTCAGCAATATTTTGGTTTTTTTCCAGATGAAACACTTCTTGTCAATGTCAAAAAAAGTCCACTTTTGGTTTGTTGATCCACAAAAGATTGTTCTGATAGCTTGACATGGATGGAAATGTGCTTTTCGAAAATCATGTTTTCTTTCTTGATAATCCTCTGAAGCATGAAGTTATCCTGTTGTGCAGTCTTTTCCTTCTGGTAGAATCATGATTCAAGACTGGCCTGTGTTAGAATTCTTATGACTTTCAATACTGGGAAGGCTATTCCATTTTCTCCATTGGAACACAAACCGATTTACTGTGGATTGCTGGAGGTCAAAACATTTGGCAAAGCTTTTATAGCTCTTTCCAGACCTCATCTTTTTCTGATGTCCAGGAAGCTGTCTTGTTTGGGGCATGGTCCACTTCCACAATGTTGTGTTGTGAACAGCAGACTGATAGTGGCAAGATATGTAGTATAAAACAAACTCTGGAGAACCCCTCAGACCTGTACTATAGTGTCATCTCATTGATTCCAACATTTAACTCAATGCACTATCATAAGAAAGCTCATATTCTAAGGCTTCATGAGCTTTTTTCCAACAAAGACAATGAATGTTGACTCAATAAAGACCTGTTATTTATCCAAAGTTTATTACAGATTTACTATAGATGAATTTTGATCAGCTTGCATGTGACAGTACCACAAAATTATTTTCTAAAAATTAGCTCTAAAGAATTCACACAAACCACATCAAATGCCACTATATAGGGCACATGACTGACTTTGAGTTTAGCAGCTAACTAGGGTAAGGGCCAGTTAACTTAGATAAAAAAAAACCTCCATGAAATAACAGGGGCATAAGCTCATGAGTAAAGTTAAAAAAACCCGTTCCAGATGGCACTACTTTTGTACTGCTCCCAAAAACTATGTGACTGTGTCTAGTAAGCTTATTAGATATAGACTTTTAAAAGGTTAAAATTCACCTCAAGATCAGTCTACAGCAAACGTAGTCTTGATCCAATACAATGTTGAGGGCTTGACAAGTGGCAAAATTTGAGATTAGTCTGTATTGCAATGTGAGCACATCAACTAACCCCTTATATTCCCTTCCTCCCATAACTGAAATAGAAGTAGCAATATTATCTTAAAACCTGAGTAATCAAAATCCGTATCAAATATATACATTTTTAATATCTGAAATATTTACACGATGAAACCTTTGTAGGATCCCAATAAGAAGATATTTTCAGATGCAAGAATTCAGTATCATGGGATCCCAGTTATACCTTCTGGGTGAGTGATCTGTATTTCTTCAAGTAAAGAGATATCAGAAGAGTGATTTTTTTTAAGACAAGTTGTTGCTTCCTGGAAAGTGTTTGTCCTGCAATCAAGAAGCCTATAGCATACAGTCTTTTTTACTTGTGAGAGTTTTAAAAATGCAGTTTACAGTACATTGTTATTTATACCACATCAGCATATGTATAAAACCCATAGAGTAAGATGGCAGGAAATGGTGCCCTCTACAAATCTGACAGACACTTTACAGTACAAAAAAGAATAAAGTCACAGCTGACTTGATGGCTTACGTAAAACAGTTTTTTCATCTTTGAACACGTTATGACCTAACATTG
This sequence comes from Pareas carinatus, assembly GCA_032468095.1. Lineage (NCBI taxonomy): Eukaryota > Metazoa > Chordata > Lepidosauria > Squamata > Pareidae > Pareas > Pareas carinatus. The sequence continues at coordinate 77,458 of JANHFO010010647.1, read as the reverse complement.
TAAACTGTTCTGCTTAAATTACACCTTTATACCACTGCTTTCCACAAATATCCCAAACTGGCCTTTTTCCAGTTTCTTTTTAAATAATAAAAATTAAGGTTTCTATTAGAAGGGCTAAAAGCAAATAAAACTGTGTGGTATTTGTCCTAATTAAAACAACAATGACAACAACAAAACTAAGTACGTGACATTCTGATATAGTTGAAATAAAAGTCCTGAGTTTATGCAAGTCCACCATTTGTTTCTTCTACAGGACAGGCCATCTAAAAATATTACAAAGCCCAACAAGTGAACAAGTTCACATCCATGCAGGTGAAAATTGTCTTCCATCAAAATGACTCCCATCCATTTTTGGAATTTTAAAGTTTATTCTATTTTAAAAATGGAGGGAAATAGACTGGTGCATTTACATAAAGTTCAATTATTTCCACATGTGGAGATGTTTTTTTAAAACATGGGTGTCTTCAATATTTACAAGAAGCAGTCTAGAAGATGAAGGTCAGAGACTGTATACAGCAGCTGCAGTTTCTAAATCATACCTGTTACTTTATCTGGCGCGTGAAAACCACCACTGTAGGATTTGGAGAATTACAATCAAGGAAGCAGAGAAATGGAACAAAAATAGCCTCAATGAAACAGAGGATGAAAAAAATTCACATTTTCTACATTTAAAAAATACAGGTCTCACAAATGTCTCTGAGCACAGAGAAACTTCAAAGTTCTTCAGTGATGTGAAATAAAAATTGAAATGGAACCATAAAAATAAGTCTTTATTTTACCAGACCAATCTTTTTGGCTTCTGTTTCATATATTAATAACCTCCACATTTTGACTATAAAAACTTCTGCTTCTTCATCTAGTACCTGTAGGAGAAAGACAAAACTTCAAATTTAGAATACGATCATTGCTCTGAATTCATTTTGTAAAAGCAGCAATTTTGTTTTCTGATAAAGTATTACAAGTTTACACTAATAGATTCCTGCTTGTACTTACCATGGCAACATCATCCAGGATGCTTTGTGGTGAACTATGAGCCATAACCTGAAAGAGAGACACATAGACATTCTTAGCATTTGAAAAATGGAAGCACACGAGACTTGGAAATGTTATCAGTATAATAGAAAAACTCAAGGTAACAAATTATCTTAAATCTATCAAGAACAAGTCTCACTTCTGATTTCAAATTAAATGTTTTTCCAGGTGCACGCTAGCAAATATGGCACTTGTAAGTCTCCTCATTGAATATGACAGATAGACAATGCTAATTATTAAATGTAATGTTAATAGGCATTTCAATGTTTATTAAGAAGGCATTGGTGTTACGGTACATCTGGGACAGATGTTACATGTGGGCATCACGTCATAAGCAATCTCAGTAGGAGCATACCATAGTTCTCAAAACACATGATCAATACAAAAGTGCTATACAAGTTGTCAGAGCACCCCTGGCTTGTAACCAGTGTTGGCCACAAAGGAGGTTCCTTGGTTACAAGGATGGTGCGCAGAACAGAAGTGTCTGTACTAGAGAAGTAGCAGTGTAACAAAAGCACAGACCGCAGTAAGGTGCAAAAGCCTTTATACTTAGAACAGTCAAAGCACAGTCCAAAACCAAAGTCAACGGTCCAGGTGTAAAAACTACAGTCAAAGATC
>JANHFO010010647.1:56749-75708 GCA_032468095.1 Pareas carinatus | reverse complement strand
ATTAGGCCCTGCTGCTTATATGCTCTGGGTCCTGGACTAATTATGATAGGTGTGGCTCAGTTTGATTCAGCTGGCCATTCATTCTGTAAGCCAACTGTAGGGTTCTTAAAGGGATCACAACCCATATAACCCTAACACAAGTCCATCAATAGATTTCTGACCTAGTCACCAATTAAAACACCAAAAGGTGACTGGTTGACCGATTTTCTCCAGCAAGTCTTTTTTTTTAGTAAATTGTATAACAGAGACGTGAAAAATAAAGCACCCAAAGATTAAGTCAGCCATTATACAGTGGTTCTTAAAATTTTGTGAATCCATTTGAATTCTCAAAATTTCTGCAACCAAGAGCAAGACATGTAATACTCTGGGAAGTCTCAAAGAACCACAGGGTTACATTTAAAGAAATAAAGGCCTGTCTTGTATTGGTGAATGTCGGTGTTTATGAAACTACCATCAGAAAAACAGTGAACAACAATGAATTGCAAGGGGAAAGCCATTACTCCCCAGAGGAACATTACTGCCCATCTACAGTTTGTAAAAGATCACATGGATAAGTCAGAAAGCTATTAGAAGAATGTTCCATGACTGGATAAGATAAAAATACAACTATTTGGCTTGAATGAAAAGTGTTCAGAAGACAGCTAATGTTTTGGAATGGCCAAGTCCTGACCTTAATCCTACAGAAATTGTGTGGAAGGATCTGAAGTGGGAAGCTCATGCAAAAGAGCTGACCAACATCCCTGGATTGAAGCTGTTTTGTAAAGAGGAATGGGCTAAAATTTCTTCCAACTGAGGTACGGGATATATTTACTGTTATCAAAAATATTTAGTTGCAGTTACTGCTGCCCAAAAGGGCACACCAATTACTGAAAGCAAAGATTCACATAATTTTGCCACACATAAATATGTAGCTTTGGATCGCTTTCCTCAATAAATAAATGAACATATTGCATTTTTGACTCATTTATTTATTTAACTGGCTCTTTTAGGACTTATGTGAGCAACAGGTCACATTCATTTTTGAATATTCAGTATTTCTAAAAGAACGTAATCTAACAGATTCACAATTTTTTAAACACCACTGTACATACTAGAAGTGTGCACAAAATAGCGATGGTGCGTGGTTTTTAATCAGAACACATTCTGCTGAGCCATTTTGTTTTGTTCCAGCTTTCAAGTAAAACAAAATCCAAACATGACAAATAGAGTAAAATTATTGAGCATCACACACAGAAACTCTCTCTTCCCTTTTGAGAAGTTGCTACTGTAGCACAGAACGCTGGACCACCAATCTCTGATCTTGCCAGAGCTTTTCTTTCTTTCCTCCTTCTACAAAGGTGCAGAAGACTGTTGGCCATATTCCAGAATATACTCTCCAGTTGCTTCAAAACAATAAAACTCAACAAACTTGGCCCACATGCCATGTAAGCTGAAATCCTACCCTTGGACAGCCATTCAAAATCTGGTACCTTCCAAATGTATTGGATTACAACTCTTGTCATCTCCAGGCACTCTAGTCATACTTTCTGACCTTAAACATATCCAGAAGGCTCCAGGTTGACAACTACTGCTATAATGAGCTCATTAAAATATTTTTCAGGGCACAACAGTTCTCAATAAAGGAAAACCACTATGATGGTTCCAAAGATAACTCTTGACATTTACTTCCCAGATTGAAACAATCAGGCTCAGTGGATCCCTAATTTAAATTCGTGCTATATTTATTGATTTGATTTGATTTATTAGATTTATATACCGCCCTTCTCCCCAAAGGGACCCAGGGCGGTGTACAGCCATATAAAAAACACGCAGAGAAACAATTAGTACTCTTGTGCATAACCTCAGTGGCATTTGATACTAGTACCAAGTAATTTTGGATACGCATTACAAACATACCTAAAGCAACTAGGCTGCACATTTACATGTTTGCATGCTAATATTTTTGTGCACTGCAGAAGACATGTTTACCTATATTCACAAAACTTTGGTTTCCTTTTTCCGTCTTTTTTTTTTGCAGTGAACTTTTCAACTGCTACCAAGATCCATTTTTCTGCAAACAATAAATGCCAACATCTAGGCTTTGAGGTCACAGAGTCCATCCCTTGCTCAATGTAGGAAACCAAATTATAGTTAGACTCTCCAGCATCTATCTGACCACCTTCAGTGAAAGGAAGCTCACAACTCTTCTGGATAATTTGTTTGTCAAGCTATTTTTGCCATTCAACGCGGTATTTACATTATTAATGAATGTAAATTAATAATAATAATTACTGATATTTGGAAATTTCATTCATATATCGACTTTCAGATGTACAGTGCAGTCAACATTAGAGAATGCATTCTGAAACACACCCTGTCCTAGGCAAGCTGGCCAGATCAAACAGGCTATCCTGGAAGCTGCTGAGGGGAGGCTGTGATCCATATCAGTCTTGCCCTACTGCCATCACAGTTGTTCTTGGTTGTGTTCCTCTTTCCACTTCTATTTCTGCCTGCAGAGCTCCATTTTGGTCAACACTCAAAATAGGCATGCTTTAGTTCAGGCACAGACTGAGAACAGCTGTTCGGTACACAGAAGATTCATATAGAGAAACACACAACTTTGCATGTATAGAAAGGTAAGCTTACCTTGGAGCAAACAAAATCAACTAATGTAGCTTCTTCTTCACCAATATATTCTATTATTTTCTTGTTGATCCATGGTCTAATTCGCCTTTCCATTAATGTCTAGAATAAGCACAGATTTTTAAAATATTTTTCTGTACCACTAGGAGTTACTTTTATCCTTTTTTTGAGAATCATATATACACTAATAGAACTTTTAAATGGAATAAGATATTCAAATAGGAATGCAATCTTTAATTTAAACTTTAAATTAAAATGTATATTTTTCTGTCAAGGTATCTGCCCTCTGTAATGGTCCCCCCAGATATCTGAATGGCTCTCACCCTGAGAATGTTCAGGAAACTACTTAAGACTTGACCATTCTCCCAGTTTTGGGAAAGATTGAGGATGGAGCCCGTTGGATGGATTTTTTTGCTTATATGTCTATCTTCAAGCTACTTAGCATTTTTTTCTCTTTTCTTACATTGTTCTAATTTGAAATTTTATTTTTAAACATATTATATACCACTCATAAAAATGAGTCGGTGACTCACACAGAAAAAAAAGGCATATTTAACAGACTCACACACAACCATAATATATCAGGAGGTATCCAAATGTTGACAAGAGCTTCCGTTTGTATATTGTGAAACCCTGATTTACTGTATCTTGGTGCAACAGATCAAGATCCATATGATCTTGATAATTAATATTTCTAGGTAACATCATGTGCACTGATAATGTTACCTGCTTTGGGTAATGAAACGATTACAAGAAAACAGACAAGTTCAGAGAATACCGAGGACCACACATTTTATACTCTGTACTCTAGAAAGACATTGCAGCCGTCCCTTGGTGGCCTTGGATATTTGCCTTGAGATACTGGCCCAAATGAGGGATGACAAACTGTTGTAATGAGCTCTTTGAGTATTAACGGGGAGAGGGATGTTGGTCAAAATACTCACTGAATCCACAATAGACCAGTCAAGAGGATAAGCAAATAGCTCTGGTTTGGCTGTAGGAATTTTCTCAATTAAACTCTTAATGTGTTTGCGTTTCTCTTCAGTGTTCACGCTGCCTTTGGAGGAACTTTTGTCTTCATCGCCATAATCTAGAGGCACCAGTTTCCTTTTTCGGGGCATGTCATCACTGTCTTCATCTTCAAATTTATTGAAGACACTATCAACAGTGAGTTTTTTTCTTTTCACAGCATTAGGCTGGTTGGGACTATTGCAGGCACCTATAACACAGAACAACATAAAGGAAAATATTTCTCTCTCATTTAACACAAATTTCCACACATTTTGTCAGAATCAAAGTCATGTTTTCAAAATTAAAAGCAAAAGTATATGGATAATTGTTCATGACCAGCAGAGAAGAACTGCTGAACAAGCAGATAGCAGGAAGGAGAGGGGAAGCGGAATTTGTGAAGAACCCAGTTATGGCAACAATTAAGAGAAGCTTTATATATATATTTTTTGTTTTCTTCCCATTTTTAGGAGGATGCCAAGCTGCAAAAACAAAATTCTTACCCAATTTGAGGCTGAGTCCTATTTTCGGCCTATATTCCTCTGGCTGTTGCTGATCAGGAGAGTTTTCATGTGGGATGATGATGCCACAGGGAGATTCATCCCCAGGAGTATTAGGAGTTGCATTGCCACTTGCTGATGAAACAGATGGCGCTGAACTGATGGGTCGCAATGTTGGTTTAAGGCAGGGCTTTTGCTCTGGCTCCTCCTCCTCTTCTTCAGGTTCTTCCCGCTTCTCCTCCTTCTCTTGCTTTTCCTCCTCTTCTTCCTCAGATTCTGGTTCCTGTTTGGTCTGTGGCTGCCGACGTCTTTCAGCTTCTTGTTCCATCTATGGAATATAAATTCAACAGAATGATTAAGAAAAGCAACAAGGAGATTGTGGAAAGGGCCTTTTCCTTTACCACCATCGTTTCTCTATTCTTTCTCATTTTTCCCTACTGTGATACATTTTGGAGGGGTTGTAGCTGCTATTATTATGATTATTATGATTGCGATTATTATTATAAAAAAGGTGAAATTGCCACCCCTCAAAGAAAATTATCTCAAGCCAAGGCAGGTAAATCAGTACAGAGGTGATTCAAGTATATGCTCCCGCCACAGATCGAGAGGACATAGACTAGACTTGAAAGTTCTTTGCTAAACCATCTCCAAAAAGGATATCAAATTAATTACTGGAGATTGAAAGGTTAAAGCTGGAAATAAAACTATTGGAATGATGTAAATCGTCAATGTAGGAAATGAAACAGAAGTCAAGCCAGTAAAGTTATGGTAAGAAATCTCAATATTACAGTAACAACATTTTATTCTTATTTATTTATATTTCTTATTTCTAAAATACCCATCTCCCTCAAAGAGGGGGGCTCTGTAATGTTATTATTACAACATTACACAATATTCAATATACACTGATGGTGTTTGGGTAATGAAACATTTGCAAGAAAGCAAGCTTAGAGAGCATCAAGGGTCCCTCATCTCAATGCCGAGCTACAAATATTCTCTTCTATCAGTTTCAATATTAAGAGCAAATATCTTCTTCAACATTGTAAAAGGCAACTCTAAACACAGAGCTTACACATGAAGCGCTCTGACAACTTCAAAGTCAGATTAATCATATAAACTGTGGAGAAGTTCCATTCTGTCAGCAAGAGGAAAACCTGGTGCTGAGTAGAGGAGCTCCTATCCTTGCAAAATTGTAACTTGCAACAATTAAATAAGAAGAATAAGTCCACCACCCCCATGGGGGGGGAAGATAAGTAGATTTGGCAGAAATATATGTAGAATAGTTTCAAAAAGATTTAAAAATTGCTGAGACAGGTAGCTCTCACTTAACAATCCTAATTGGGACTGGCAACTCTACTGCTAAGAAGTCGCTAAGTGGAAAATCATATGATTTTGACATTACTTTATGGGTGAAAGAAACTACTCAATTTCACGCCTTCAGCTTTTGTTTGCCTCCTAACATTCGCCCTTTAGAACCTCCAGAGCCTGCTTACTGTCAGATCAAAAACAATATGATTTTGTTGGCAGCCCAGGGGTGGAGGAGACAGAAAAATAAGCAATTTCTATAGACTGTCTCTCCTTTGTCTCATTCTTTCCCACTGCCAGTGCAATTATACTGCTATCGATGTGTACAATAGTAAACAGCTTACTTTCTTGAAATACCTTCCCCTCCAATCTTTCTGCTCTGCTGGAAGGGGTGGGGAGGAGAATCAGCTTGAATGGTCTAATCTATAGACCACCTTGAAAGCCAACATACCATTTTCTGCATCTGAACAAGCATGAGGTATATATGCAGTGTACTGACATACTGTCTACAAATATATGGAATTCAATATATTCTTAATTCAAAAAACTTTCTTACTCTTTGTAATTCTGCATCAGGATCCGGATGTCCTTCTGCAAGAAGACGCTGTCTGATTTCTTCTAATTCTTCCTTTTCTCTCTTTCGATCTCGTTCATCTGCTTCCATCTCCTTTTCCCTGTCTCGCAATCGCTTCTGCAGAGCACTTCCCCTGAAACATACATTCACATGAGTGCTGGGATGTACAGAACTTCAAGGACTAATCTTAACCATGACTTGTTCAGCTTCACCGTAACTTTGAAGAGTCTATGAACAAATGATGGTAGATCAAGATCTACCTTTACCTGTAATTCTGAAGGAATTATTTCTTTTTTTAACAGGAAAGGAGTTTCACAGAAAAAGCAAAGGAGACTCAAATGGCCATTTAGCTTATTTGCTGTCATCAGCAAGCTATACCCTAACTTCAGCTGGGAGACCAGACTGGAATTAGAGCATGGCCTGATTTACATGTTAGGCTACTGCCTTCAGGGTAAATCAGGGTAATTGCCATGTGAGGAATCATTTTTCTCTACAGGTAGTCCTCAACTTATGACTAGTTGACGTTACAATGAACTTGAAAAAAATCCTGTTACGGTTTCCCCCCCACTGTGGTCACATTAATGATGGCGGTGACCCACTTTACGACCACTGTAAAAACTGTCATAAAACCAAGTTGGGTCACATGGTGCCTTGACTTACAATTACAACAACTTACAACTAAAATTCCAGCTTCAACTGATTATACTAAAATCAATTAAGATTATACTGACAACAAATTAAACAATTTTACCTTTTTAAAAGGTAAGAGAAGCAAATGCATTTCAAGATGTTATAAATTTAAATATTAAATAACAAGATATATCTATTTTCGAAGGAAACAGCAAAACCTATGCCAGGAACAGTTCACCATTAGGTCCCCTGATTTACCATTAACGTACCTGTAATACTTGGGATCATCTCTGTCATCATCATAATCTTCTAGAAATTCTTTCAGACGTTTAGCTTCTTTTGCCTATGAGAAGTGAATATGTTATTTCCTTAGTACCTTGATTATTTCTAGTTATTGATGGATATACAGTGAAACCACCTTTTGATGAACTAATTCAAGGGCAGGGAAGGGAAATCCACGATAGCAATAGCACTTAAGTCTTATATACTGCTTTATAGCTCTCTCTAAGCGGTATATGGAATCAGCATATTGCCTCCAACAATCTGGGTCCTCCTTCTATCAACCTTGGAAGGATGGAAGGCTGAGTCTTCCTCACAACAAAAATGCTGTGAGGTGAGAGTGACTGGCACAAAGTCATTCTGGTTTTCATGCGTAAGGTGGGACTAGAACTCACACTCTCCCAGTTGCTACCAGCTACCCTGATGCCCTAACCACTAGATCAATCTGGCTCTAAAACTAAAACTAAAAAATACCCTTTTTGCATCAAAATTCCACAAAGACTCACCATCTACATCTATAGCCTCAGGTTACCAGATTTATGGGAAATTATTTTCATAGGTATAGGCCAGTGATGGCGAACCTGTGGCACGTGTGCCACAGTGGGCACACAGAGCCCTCTCTGTTGGCACACCAGTCAAGTTGCCTCAGCATCGCCCCAGTGCTGAGCATGCTCATAAAGAGTAGCAGCGCTGGATGATGATGTCATGGGGACAGGCACATGCTCAGAAGAGTAGTGTCGCTGGGTGATGATATCGCATGGTCATGCGCATATCATCACCCAGCTGCTCAGAAAGAGTAGCAGTATCAGGTGATGTCATGATCCACGACTCATTAGCTGTGACTTAAAGGTTAGCCATCACTGGTATAAGCCAATAGAAAAATGTAAAGCTTTCATCATCAACATATGTTACTTGGAAAGAAAGGTTATTTTAGGTGCTTACCAAAAATAAAATAAAAAGAGGAATACTATACATTTTTATTAGAATAAAGGTAAAAGATACAACAAGTAAGAAGGCTTCTACAGAACACCTTCTCAAGTTTTAAGTTAAGCATAAGGGACAGCAAGAACAAGGAAAATATTCCTGTTGAAGACATCTAGGTAATATTTTCAATCTTAAACTGATCATATAGAAAACTTTGTTTGGACTAATCAGAACATATGCAGTCACTGCAAATGGTTAAAGCTGCCTTCCTCAGCCTGGAATTCTTCATATGTGTAAGACAATAGCTTAGGCAATGATTATCCTGGCTGCAGTTTGTGAGAACTCTTATCCAGCATATATAGAGGGCATTAAGTTGGGAAAGGATAGGATAAAGCAATTCTCAGGTGCAAACCAACATGATTCACATTCTACTATTCTCTAGAAGGTTGTTCCCTGGAATGGATCAATTTTAGCGTACTGGGGATAATGTGCTTGTTTCCTATAAAACAATAGGAAATGCTCTAGATGTCCTAATGAATTAAGGGTCCTAAACTTGCTCAGAATTTTGAATAGACTGATATTTGTGAGCCTTTCCCAAAATTAATATCATAAAGCTTAAATAAATATATGCATACACTGATGTTCAAGTACAGGTAGTCCTTCACTTATAACATTTTAGTGACCATTCAAAATTATAATGGCACTGAAAAAAGTGACATGACCATTTTTAACAACTTACAACGATTACAGCATCCCCATGATCGTGATCACAATTCAGACACTTGGCAACTGATTCATATTTGTGATGGTTGCAGTGTCCCGGGGTCATGTGATCGCGTCTTGTGACCTTCACACAAGCAAAGTCAATGAGGAAGCCAGATTCACTTACTCTAGCAACTGCAGTGATTCACTTAACAACTGTGGTAAAAAATGTTGCAAAGAGGGGCAAAACGCACTTAACAAATGTCTTGCTTAACTATAGAAATTTCAGGCTCAATTACAATAAGACTACCTGTAAAGATTTCAACTCCATGTATACTTAAAAACTCCCGATTTATTTATGACATTGCTGCTTTAGACAAATAAAACATTCATTATAATATTTTCCTACCCAACAGAGAGATTCTGTGTTTTAGTATCAAATAAGAACCTTGCAATGTAATAAATCCCTTACCATCTCCCGTCTTCTTTCTTCTTCCCTCTCAGCTTCTTTTTCATATTCTCTAGCTTTCTTCCGTTCTCTGATTTCCCAGTTTTTAAGACGCTGAAACCAAACAACTTTGCCATTATTTCACTGCTTACCAGGAATTGAAAAATAGCTCCATATTTCATTTTGGAAACAGCAAAGTCATCCATATTTAAGTTAAACCAATTACATTAGCCTCAGTTTTGTATTCCAGCAGAAAAAGAATGTGCAAATTGTTACAATAATATAGACAGCATAGGCAGGAAATATGCAGAAATTCATGCAAGGGAAATGATATTTAATGATTTTTAATATATAGGTCTGAATATAAATGTTATCTAATATTTACGTTAAACCTCATTCATAAGTGGAGTTTCCCCATTGAAAAGGAGTATTATCCTGGAAAACAGGCAACATGGGATATGGTATTATACTCTGCAATCCCTCCGTTCCATTTGAATTAGGAACCTTTCATCAACTTCTGAAAATACCTCTTGATAAGCTGCTTCCTTTTCACGCAGTTTCCTTTCGAGTTTGCGCCGTTCATAGGCATCTTCTTCATCTTCTTCTCTATCTCTTTTCTTGTCCTTTTCTCGTTCTCGCTCCCGTTCTCTTTCCCTCTCTCGCTCTCTCTCCCGTTCCCTCTCCCGCTCTCTTTCCCGTTCTCTCTCTCTGTCTCTGCTTTTCTCTCTGTAGAAAACACAGTAACAAAGGAATACTTGAGTCTGATTAAATAGTTTACACGCACACCCAAATCAGCACTAAATGTCAGATTTAATGATTTAGAAAGCCCTGTAACCAACCAATAAGAAAGTAAAACTTCTATTAAACCCATCTATACATACCACAGTATCACTTAGACTGCAGCAATTTCATCTGTTAAGAGTTAGTATTTGCATGGAAATATTTAGGTTAAATAAGTGGTTCAAGTGTCAATTCGCTGGGAGAAAACTGTTGAGTGACGTACTAGCTGACCAATTTTACTTTCTCTCTCAGGTATAAGTTTGGATGAATACCACAGTTAACTAGTTAATTGGGCATATGTCTCTGCAGGGGATGACTGGAGATGTCTGAAATGGCCAGTCTAAAAGCAAATTAACAGGAAGTTCCCAAATTGTGTCACCAATCAACTATGAGTTGGAAAGAAAATCGTATCAAAGAGTGACATATAGGAGAGACACTTCAGATTACTAGGAACACATATATCATCAGAAGAATTAGGAGAAAGAAGATGAAAGGAAGAAAATTAAATTTAGGGGGAAATAGCTGTAAACTGTCAATATGATGGGAAGCAGTGCAGTTTGAAACAGATAAAGCCATAAGTCAATTTAGAATCTAGAAATACTACAGAGCAGAGCTATAGTGTAATTTTTAATATGACAGAAGAATTTATTAAATACCTAACAGAAAATAAGTCAATTGGCTATATTTTAATTAAGTGTAAGTTGTAACTTAACAAAATCAAATTAAGGTTTTGTACACCACATTGTTTTTGGAATATAACCACAGCATCTTTGAAGGCCTAGTTCAGCTCTTGGCCTGGAAAAAGCTACGCATACTTGATGAGCTGGGAAAAAAACATCTAGTCCTATCTGAAATATGATTTTGTATATTTCTGGCTATTTTGCTTCTGTCCTGCATATCCCTGTTATATGTTATGGAAAGCTGGAAAAGGAGATGCTGGTAGATCCTTCATTTCATTGGAAAGAAAAGTCTAGAAGACGAGAGAGAGATCGCAACTCTATATGTGATTCAGAATCTCTTTCTTTTAAAATGAACATTTTCTATTGTGATTTCACCCCTTTAATTTGCATTCTATTTGATAACAAAATATACTTGTCTTTCTGAGTCTTAAATTCTGCCCCATTCCCATGTCAGTACCCAAGGTAAAAAGAGTAAAATCATGATAAAGAATATTTATTTTAAAAGAAAAAGGAGATTATTTTCCTGGGTCATGAACAGGGAAGGGTCTTTCCCTCCATAATTGGTAAGAGATTTCACCTCTTTAAAGAACTCAGGGATTGAGCAGTATCTCCATTATTTCTTTTCCATCTTTCCACAAAAAAGTAGACACTGGGCAAGTAAATGTGTACTGAAATCTGCTGAAATCCGATTCGCACAGAAAAACCAACAGTTCTGCACTGTTGGCTTATCAATTAACTCTGTGATGGTGCCAAAGAGATTTGGGGTCAAAATAGGACTTAAGTCATAATATTTTACACATCATCTATTTTTTTATTTAATAAATTTATTTTCTGCTCATTTCACTGAGGTGACTCTGTGCAGCTTACACTGCTAAAAACAATAAAACTATGCCATTCATTATGTGCATTTAGAATATTGGCCTTAAAAAAAGAAACATTACCAAATTAGTAAGTATTTATTATATTGCAAAATTTACCTAGACCTGCTCCGATCTTTATTCCGGTCTGAGCTTCTTTCACGGTCTCTGTCTCGATCTCTTTCCCTGTCCCGGTCTCTGTCTTTAGTGCGATCCCGATCTCTATCTCGTTCCCGCTCCCGTTCCTTCTCCTTCTCTCGTTCACGTTCCCTTTCCCTCTCTCTTTCACGCTCCCTTCTTTCTCTTTCGCGTTCTCGTTCCCTTTCTCTTTCACGTCGTTCTTTTTCAATTTCTTGTCTTTCTTTCTCCTTTTTGCCTTTTTCCTCCTCCAATTTCTAGAAACCAAGAGGATTTTCCAAGTTAGTTTGTAATTAGATTCGGAAACCCCACCCCACAATACCAAAATCTGGTAACAAGAATATCAAGATCACTAATAATTCAACACTTATATAGTTTGCTTTCAATTCATAGGGATGAAAACAAAGTTTTGCATTCACAAGATAGATTTCGTGCAAGTTATTTACCTAGCAGGTCAGCAATCTCCAACCTTGAATAGAAAAGCAATGCTTGTCCCCTCCGTACTGATTATTACATGAATGCATTGCCTATAATAGTTCAGAGAATGAAAAATACTTTGACCCTAAATAAGATTACATTTTTATGCAGCAAAATTCATCCAATTCACACAGACAATTGATAGTGATATTAACAGAAGCTTAACAGCTGATTATATCACATTTAGTCAAATGAAGTTTATTTTTTCTAAATTTGGAGAATAAAAATTTCTGATTTCACAGTGCAGTATAGGACTATAGTTTCAAACATCTTTATAATCGCAGTGCTTCTGTTTGTTTGTTTTTAAAAAAACTCATTGATGATTCTCATTCAAAAGGTCCACAGGAAGGAAAAGGTTGGAAATCACAAAGAGATTAAAAGATTGTATTTTACTGAATTTCTATAAAAGTACATTTCTTTATTGAAAAAGTCATGACTACTACTAAAACTCCCATGAAGACAACAGAAAAATTAAATCTCATTAATAGATAAATCCATCCTTGGAAGCAATTCGTGTGGGTTAACTTACAGATGCTGTGCTAGGACATGGACCGCCAACACTGGATTAACCTTGCCTACAAGCTATATTTCTGGGAGGAAGAGCAAGTACATGGTTCACAAGTAAACCAAAAAAAAAAAAACATAAGCCAATTATCAGCCTGATGGATGCCAAAACTTTATAGGCATGATTCTTCCTTGTGCAAGTGTTGTGCCTAGAGGAATGCCATAGAGAGCACAACAATATCCTTTTCCCACTTGTTCTCTCCTTGGTACACACATTTAACGTACAAGCTATTTTCAGAATGGAAGGCTTGCATATAGCTCTCATATCTCCATCCAGTCTTCCCTCAACTTGGTAAAGAAAATCTTCTATTTATATTCTCTGAATGACTGAACAAAATGGATTGGAAGATAAGAGGAATATATAAATTTCCCATTCTGAGGAACAGCCTGACTCAACCCCTGCACATACCAAGGAAAGAGTAACTGAGCTTTGCTATTTTTTTCTGGAGAGCCCTCAGTATAGGGACCCAGCATTAGTATAAGGAAGCATCACACCCTATTTATAACTGATGCACATTAAATAATGGAAAGAGCAAATTCATTTTGGCATCAAGTTTACCATCAGTAAAATACCATATAAATTAGGACAACAAAATGTGCACATATTTCTCTCTTTCAACAAATAATTTAAGACAATTTGAAAAACAATCTTACCTGTCAGATAGTGTTCTGGGTCACACTCATGGACCAGAGAACCCAAACAAGATCATAGTAATAAAACTAAGAAACAAGAGATCAATATATCTAACCATGATGCTAAATAGTACTAAACATAAAATGCTAGCAAAATGGTGGTAGATACATTGAACTCACAAAGGAAAGGATATTTAAGAATGATAGAAAACAGCCATTATAAGAAGGGAAAGATGAAAGCGCACAACATGTGGGGAAATTACAATCTAATTTCTAAATGAAGTGCTCTCATATAATTTCATCAGTTAGGGCATATTTATATATGCTGTATCAAACTTTGAAAGTAGAACTTACCTCAAATTTTGTATACTTTTACAGAAAACTTTAGATACTGGAATGGGCAATACTTACTTTTTTTAGTTGTTCCAATATTTTAGATTTTTTTTAGTTGTTCCAATAAAAATGCTATTGGTTATGTTGCTGGTTTCCCCTAATTTTTTTTTTGTAAAATCATCATAAAAATGTATCTGAACTTAAGATGCTCTTAATAAAAAGAGCAACTTTAAATGAAGGACTTTAAGATATCAGATAGTAAATCAACCATTACTTTATACAAATTTGAATAGGCTGCTTCCGTGCAAACAAAAAATAAGGGGGTAAAATGAAATGGAGAAAGAATTAAAGATATACTGAAGTAATGAGGAAAGAGTATAGACAGAACAATAATAAAATCTTACCTTAAGTTCTCTTCAGACTCATCTGTGCTGTAAATGGACGCCCCCTGCAATGCTGACACCCTAACAGTCTGATTATTATTTTATAAACTCTAACCAAAAAACATGCAAAGGTTCACTGTGCTTGCTAGCCAGCCCCTTTTTAATCATCCCACCCAATATATAAAATGGCCACTTTATATTAAGAATTAATTCCATCTATTTCAAAAAAGTAGATTAAAAATGTTTTCCAAATAAGATAGATCACAGGCAATAAAATATGCCCAAGTGCTTCTGAAACAGGAAGCACATTTTGCTTTTGTTTTTGAACCGCATCATTTAATTGCATTTTAGTTACTTATTGGGGCTTGGAAATAAGACCATATTTCCCTATGACCAGTTTCACACATCTTCGGAATACTTATCCTCAGGTTCTCATTCTCAAGTAATATTGGAATATTGTGCATTGCCAGCAACATTTAATTATTATTTTTACTTAAAAGTTAGAAATGCAAATAAGCATGACCTGTAATCAGAATGTACATTACCATTTGTACCTTAATACCATTCAATATTATTAGCAAACAGAAGTCCCATGTCAGATGTGAACATATTTGCTGGCATGGAGTAATCCAGCCTATATGCACTGTTATTATTCCATGAAAGCTAAACATCAAGATACACTGCATGCATAGCTTGCACTTCTCCACCCTTGCACCACCCTCCCCAACCAGAACACATTAATAAATTCACATTATAGAAACTTCTCTAGGTGGGAATCCTGAGGTAGAATTTGCTGTGTAAACACATTTTCAAGCCAGTTACCCCTTTGCATATTTTTCTGAGGGGGCATCCATAAATAATAAAAAAAACAGAAGCTCATACTTACATCCTATTCCATGTTACTTTCCAAGCTGTGTTTTTCATCTTGCATTAGTCACCATATGATCTCTATCATAATGGTGGGGGTCAATGAATAGATTAGCTTTATGGGAATTTACAGTTCTTCCATGCATCTAAATTTTGGTAAAGTCTGATAAATAATACCTATTTTATTTCACCCCCATTCTCAATTCAGCTACAAAATTTAATCTTAAATTTAAACTGAGCAATAGGGCTTAGTAATACACTGAGTATGAATTATCTTTTACAACTACCTGACTATTATGGGAATCAAAATGTGTTTCAGAGGGCAGCCCAATTTAGTTATTTGGTCTCGTGAATTATTTTAGCCTCTTTGGATTAATTTTAAAACAAGTAGAGCAGAAGGGTATTTTTCAAAAATGTATTTGTGCTAAGAGAGAAGATTGCAATGCAGTAAGTAATATGAAAAAACTAACTAAAATATTAGACCACTTCAGTGAGAATTTTTAGATACACATTATTCCTGCCATAAAGATGAACAAATGATATGTAATGTCCTTGCAAATTTTCTAAAAGATGAGGGAATTGAAACTGGGTTTTACAATAACCTAAATTTGCATAAGCTGCAAAAAGAAGTATATTACCTTGTGAGTATCTCTGAATTTACTAATCTCTCGGGATATCAGGTCCCTTTTATCTTCTTCCATTTCTATAGCATTTATATCCTCCTGTAAAGGAAAAAAAGAGGTGGGGGACAGAACAAGAAATACAACATTAAAATCCATGCATAAAGGAATGGGAGAACCAAAAGAAAAACTGAAGGTTAGATGTTTTGTACCAGTCTTGTAAGAGATAAATAAAGGGCTTCTGCAGTACCAAACCTCACAGTCTGATGTTAAATGAATGAAAAAAAATTAGATGGACACGAGTCACAAATCTGGTAACTAGCAGTAAACATAGTCATTGTCAAAGCCTACAATGTAAACGAACCTTGGTGATGAGTGGATAAGGTATCAGTGGGGCCACTGGAAATCTGCGGAAAATCTGCGGAAAAATCCACGGAGATTTTTTTTTTAAAAAATAGATTGCACACTACTCTGGAAAAAAACAATGTTCTGTATGTTGGTAGAACAAGCAATATTGTATTGCTGTGAATTTTGGTCTGACTCAGCAAAATTACGAAGAACCTCGCTAATTCTCCTTTTACTGATCTACTTTTCAGCAAAGGTTTATTGGGTGCCACCTCACCCATGACATCTCCATTTAAAATTGTAAGATATTATCATACTAAGAAATCTTGCAAGCTAAACTATGCTTGTTTACAAGTGGCCAGTGCCTTTTGCAATATTTTAAGCTTGATTTTGTTTTTTTACTCGCTAATTCGCAAAATTTAATGATCTCAAGGGGGTTCCCAAGTTACTGCAAATTAGCGAGGTTCCCCACATCTGAAATCGAGTCAGATTTGATTTGCCATTTGTTTCCCCACACTCACATTGCTCTCCCACATTATCCCTCATCTCATTTTTTCAACCACAGAATGGGCAAGGGAATCAAATGTGATCATAAGCATTTAATAAAGGAGGCCAAAGTGCCTCTAACCCAGCTTTACACGGCACACACCTCAATTTCTTTTCTCTCCCACCATATACAGAGCTTTAGTTTCACTTGCTAAGGGAGAAGGATGCACTTCCATCTTCTCAACAGGTGAAAAGAACAGAGCACACTTCTTTAAAGCTCAACTATGTAAGCAATGTGCAATTTAAAATAATCCTAATCCAAACATTAGGAAACTCAATATTCAATTAATGTAAAATGGGCTAACAAGAAGTGATTTTATTAACACTTATATTTCTCAGTACCATTATAAGAGTTGTTGTATATTCAGAAGATAATCCATCATGTGGATGAATCTTAGGGGAATGAGCATCTTTAAGGAACTATGATAAAACTTCAGCACAAGGCTTACTCAGATTAACTGGAGGTTAAACATGAAAGGAAAGCAAGAGGAAATGTGTAACAACTCTGATTGTTTTTTGGTACTGATTTTCAAACCCAATAGTGGTAAAAGAAAATTAAACTTAGCAGGAGTGCTGCAAACTCAAGCCAAATCCCACCAGTCAACTCTAGTTGTGACTGAGTTACAGTCAAGCATGCAAATATTTGCAGAGTACCTTCTCCCAGAGTGAATTTTATTTTTAGCCCAATTATGACTAGGTTTTTCCACAGAAGGTGGACTATGGCATTCTGTGCCATATGTTACACTTAAAAAATCTGGAAGACAGATGGTTTAATAGCCAAATAACAACAAACCATTTCATAACAGCATAGCTTTCCCCCAAGAATAACAAACAGCTTCTCAGTTATGTGCACAAACATAATCAAAAACAGGACAGCAAAGAAGGTACGTTGTGATTCTGACATCAATGTAAACCTATGGCCCAGAGCTGTCGGCCTTTTAAAATAAAAAATGTTAATAGGCAGGACCTTTACTTTAAAGATGTCAAAAGCAGCTCTCCATCATAAAGAACAATCTTCAATGATTTCAATAAATGAATTTTGAAGGGATGAAAAGCTGAATCAAACCTGCAGCTCCAAGTCTGGGCATTCAACCCTTGTGTATACACACCTACATCATCCACAGGGTTTGGCATTTAGAATTGATTTAATTTCAGTATGAAACATGTAAGTGCTGCTAACATCAAGGCTTGTTGATTTGTGGTTTCATCAGATGCTTTGAGCTAATGTATGGCACAAGGTTTGGCCCTTATTATAAGGAGAGATGAAGTAAATCTGTTTGTGTCCAAAATCAAAACACATACGTCCTCCTTCTTTTCTTTTTTCTTCTTCCTGGGATGAGAATCAGACTCTTGGGAGGGGGCATTGAGCTCGCTGGAATATTCCCGAATTAACACTTCAATTGCCCCTTTAATTAGCTGGTCTCTTCTCTTTGCTTCTTCATCAAGGGCTTCATCATCATCGGCTGCAGATTCTGGCCTGGAGTTCTAAAAAACAATATAAACAATAATGTCATAATGGAAAAGGCAGTTCAAGAAAGAAAAAGCCAACAAAAAACTTTGATATTTTTACCCTCTCACTTCCCCTACACAGCTACGACAACATAATCATTATCATTATTTCATCAAAACTATGAAGCAAGGAAGAGGAATGAAGCAATATATTTACTACAAGGTTAGAACAGAAAAACATCAATATATTATAAACTGTGTGTGTGTGTGTGTGAGAGAGAGAGAGAGAGAGAGAGAGAATATTTTGTAAAAACATAGTTACCATCCCCCTATATAGCAATTTCATGTGCTGGCGTTTCCTTTAGGAAAAGTCAGACATAGGGCTCTGTATAGGCTGGGTGTTGCTACCCCAAGGTTTTCCTGTGGAAAGGTAAAATATGCCACTTTCAAAAACTGCATCAGTGGTCTTTAGTGAGTGAGGCAGCAAAGGCCAAAGGAGGAGTTGTTCATAACTGGACATGAAAACCTAACATTCTTCAGTTGCTTTGCCACACAACCACAAAACAAGTCCTAGATTCCTCCTAGTATCAGAGCTGAAAAATTAATGGCAGAGCAACACAACCATTTTTATTGACTTTGTGAGAGGGATGCTCTTTTTCACGCTCCCTCCTCATAGAAAACATATATACTAAAACTTTGCAAAAACTCATTTTATTAAAGAAATTCATGCTCTATAAAGTATACACGCTGAAAACAAGATTAAATGTTTGCTTAATCTTTTCACGTGACAAATAAAATAATAATTTTAAGCTTCTCTGTACACTGATAATCAAGTAAATTGAGATAGTCCTCATTTTACAACCATTAGTTTAGTAACCATTCAAAGAAACGACATTGAAAAAAGTGACTTGTGACTGTTCTTCACTTATGATCCCTATAGCATCCCCATGGTCCCATGATCAAAATTTGGACTGTTTCCACTTGACTCGTATTTATAAAAGTTACAGTCTCCTGGGGTCATGTGATCACCCTTTGTGACTTTCTGACAAGCAAAGTCAATAGGAATGGCAGATTGACTTAACAACGATGTTACTAGCTTAACAAATGCAATGATCCACTTAATAATTGTGGCAAGAAAGGTCATAAAATGGGGCAAAACTCACTAAACAACTACTCTGATTAGCAACAGAAATTTTGGGATCAACTGTGATCAAAACTCGAGGATTACCTGAAAATAGCAGGTATAAAGGTTAAAAACGACGCTTACAAACGGAGGGCTTTTGCTGGTGATTTGA
>JANHFO010010647.1:12831-34139 GCA_032468095.1 Pareas carinatus | reverse complement strand
GCTCCTTACCTCATGGAGAATAACTTCATACAGGAGAGGCAGCGAGGCACACCTGGCTGAGTTGCTTCCAGGGCTCCGAATTCTCCACGTCTACCGGAGGTGCTTCCAAAGCGCTTTACAGCTGACTGAAAGCTCGCAAATTCAGAGCCCCGGAGTTTTCCGGTCAGCCGATCTCTCTGCAGCCCTGACTTCTCCATGAGGTATAGCAGGGAAGGGGAAGCCGGGTGTTATTCGGAGGTGGGCGATCTACCGTTTCCCCCCGAAAGTAAGGCATCCCCTGAAAATAAGACCTAGCGCTCATTTGGGAGCAGAAATTAATATAATGTCTTATTTTCGGGGAAACACGATATCTGCAACTTCTTAAACAACTATAAATTGAAATGGTCCATTCTCTACTTTTCTGACGAGCCATACTTTTCATAGCTGCCATTTGAGGGATATTTAAGCCCTGCGTGTCAGCCATTTTGTGCTAGTATTCCCAAAGTTCGATGTATCTCTTTTCGTGAAAGGTTCTGGCACAACATTTTTGCTCTTAGCAAGTGTTTTATACGGTGGCTCTGTCGTGCATAGACTGAAGTCATAAATGTAATTCTGTATCCACAGGATATCTGCTGCTTCATTTCATTCCACATGTAGACCTAGCACCCCTTTTCTGAACATTGCAAATTTTGCTTAGAAATGAATATGATGGAAGATATAAATTTAAGAGTTTGAGAGCAAGGACTAAAATCAATCCTTTATATTGGTATCTTTTAATAAGAGTTGAACAAAATTCCCACATTTTGCTCTCCCAGAAATAAATTTCATGGTTAAATAGAGTTAATCCAGGATCCTGTTATTTAATTGCTGGCTGACTGCAATTGGAAAATACCACTAGAGAAAATAATAGGTCCTAAGAGCCAGTTTAGTTTAGCGGGTTAAGGCACTAAGATAGAAACTGGAAGCCTGTGAGTTCTGGTCCAGTCTTAGGCACAAAGCCAGATGGGTAATTTTGAGCCATTCACTCTCTCTCAGTCCTAGGAAAAAGACAATGAATGGCAAACTGCTTCCGAAAAAACTTTGCCAAGAAACTTTTAGGGACACTCCCTGGTACTCGCTAGGAGTCAACACTGACCTGAAGGCATAAGAAAAAGAAACACACATTTAAAAAACAAAATTATTTGTTGAGCAAAAATCAATGATCTTGTCAAGATATATCGATTATTCCATTCTTTCCATCCTTAATTCTATCCTTATAACAACAATATAAATTTAATCCAGTTGAGTAGGTGGCTGATTAAAGTTTGTACATTGGACTTAATTCTCTCCAGTCCTAGGCTGATCTACTAAGTATTGTAGAACTATTATGAGATGTGAATTTATGGATTTTTTGAGTGTGTGTTTTGTTTTGAGCAAGTCTTTGAATGTCAAGGTTTTTGTATTTGTGTTTTAATCATTGTTATGTTGTTTTGACTGTAATTCCATTCTAAGAAATTCTGTAAGGTTTTTAGAGATTAGAATGCCATATCAAATTCAGCTGGCTTAGCTTTTTGAAATTGGTAGATATCCCCATCTATTTGGGGACTGGGAGTCTAAAGATGTATAAAGAGCAGCATTCTTGGAAGAGGTCATTAAACTATAGGAATCTCTTTGATATAAGTGATCAATTCTGAACATTGTAGATTAAACCTGGTAATTAGCAGATTGATTACAAGTTAGGTTTATGTAGTGGCAGAGTTCAACATCTTTAATGTTCTCATAAAATCCATATTATTTTTTTTGTGTTGGAAGGTGGAGAATGAAGAAGAATTTATAAGGAAACTGAACTGCAAGCCTGACCAACATGTAAAGGTGGTGTCTATTTTTGGGAATACAGGGGATGGGAAATCTCATACCCTTAACCACACCTTCTTTTATGGCCGCGAAGTCTTTAAAACGTCTCCAGCACAAGAGTCTTGCACAGTAGGTGTTTGGGCTGCCTATGACCCTGTTCATAAAATGGTAGTGATTGACACAGAGGGTCTTCTTGGTGCCATGGAGAATCTAAGTCAGAGGACACGGCTGCTTCTGAAGGTCTTGGCTATTTCAGATCTCATCATCTACCGCACACATGCTGACAGACTTCACAATGATCTCTTCAAATTTCTTGGAGATGCTTCGGAGGCATACCTAAAACACTTCACCAAAGAACTGAAAGCAACCACAGCCCGTTGTGGACTGGATGTTCCATTGTCCACTTTGGGTCCTGGAGTCATTATCTTTCATGAAACTGTGTACACACAGTTATTGGGTGTTGGTGAGTAGAATTCAAATATATTGTGCATTAGGGTTGCATGAAACCTAGACAGGATGCATTGATACAGCATTGCTTCAGCTGAAGTAGCCTTTTCCAGCAAAGTGCTGAATCAAAGTATTGAATTGATCACCCTGCTTTGATATGGATGTAGAAATTGACTACCGTAAATATGATACACACACACACACACTTCCACACATTTATATATCTGCCCATCTTTCAGGCAACTCTGAACTGCTTCCTATAAAATCATTTTGAAAAATTGTAAAAAAATACTCAAAACATAATAAAAACAATGACGCCAATCCGTGCAAATATATCATCATCTAATCTCCCAATGCTTGGGAGAAAAATCAGGTCTTTAAGGCTTTATGGAAGCGTAAAAGGGTGGAGGTCTGCAGTGTTCCATAGGGCAGGAACTTCCATGAAAAAGGCATGCTTCTTAGCTCCCGTTACATGACAATATTTGGGGAACCAGGAGTGTGTCCCCTCTATCTAACCTGGTCGAACAAATATATGTCTTTAGGGAACAGTGGTTTCATAGATAGTCCCACATAGGGCTTTGAAGGTGATGAACAGCACTTTGAATTGCACCCAGAAAAACACTGGAAGCCAATCTAGTTAACACAACAAAGGTGTTACATGAGCAAACCTAACCCCCCCCCCCCGATAACTGTTCTGGACCAGTTTAAATTTTCAGGTGATCTTTAAGAGCAGCCCCAGAGTAACTCTTCAAGAGCAGCCCCTGTGGTAATTCAAATGAGAGGTGACCAAGGCATGGGTAACGATGAGCAAGACCTCCCTGTCCAGGAAAGGGCGCAATTGGTGCACCAGATGAATCTGTGCAAAGCCCTCCCCACCACCCGTTGCTTCAACCTGCTCTCCAAGCAGGAACAGTGAGTCCACGAAGACTGCCAAATTCTTCTGGGAGACTGGTGGGCTTCTTTATACAAGCTATGGCTGCTGTGAGAACAGACTGCTGGTCTACATGGGTCAGGGGCCCAATGTAGCCGGGTATTGTTTATCCTCTTAAGGGAGCTTATTTCCAGATAAGAATAAGATGATTTAACTCTTAGAAGCTTAAATCATTCTTTATCCCACTCTAATTTTTTATGATTTGATAATGTCCTATGTTTAGGTGCACGAGTCTGTCTGTATTGCTTCTGATTATTTGAAGATGTGATTTAGACAGAAATGAGATTACACCAGACATCCATCTAGATATGGCAGAGATAAGTTGTACATGCATGTTTTTTTCTTCAGTGTTTCCACAAAGATAACAAGTGCAGAAATCCTTAAAGGTGTAGCATAACCCATTTGTTCATTGCTCTCCAGAAATATATGACACTCAGGATATATTTAATGGTTGCCAAAAATATTCAGAATTGTGTGGTTCACTTGGCATACTAACAATTGCATGTTAAATCCATTCAGATAATCCTTCTGAGGTGCCTGAGAAACTAATTCAGGATCGATTCCGCAAACTTGGTCTCTTCCCTGAATCCTTCAGCTCAATCCACTACAAAGGAATAAGGACACAAAACCCACCAACAGATTTTTCGAGTCTCAGGCATTCTGTGGAGCAGCAGCTGGAAAATAATACCACCCGTTCTCCACGTCCTCCTGGAGTTATCTACAAAGCACTCAAAGTAAGTAGAATCTGCTCTATAGAAATAAGTCCAGATTTATAATTGGAACAGTATTTCTAATGTTTCCCAATTTATATCCTGTGGCAGGAACCTATTTCCTCAAATTTACAGTTTTCCCATTTTAATTCATGGTTAATTCTTTCCAAATGATACGCCTAGCTTCTCAGCCTGTTGAATTAAAAAAATAATCTAGAGCGGAGTTCCCTATTTCTTCTGGCTTTGTGGCCCAGCCCGGGTTGGGGGGGGAGGAGGGAGGAGGGAATGGGTTCACAAGCATGCACAACTCCATTCGCATGAGTGGCAGGCACGTGTGCCCATCACTCACACAAATGGAGTGCACGTGTTTGCTGTTTGCACAAGTGGAGAGGTGTGCACGTGCTCCCCCACCCCTTCTGCGGTCCGGTTCCAGATGGCTCAAGGCCTGGTAGTGGACTGTGGCTCCGGGGTTGGGGACCCCTGATCTAGAGCAAATTCCTTCTCAAGAATTGGCAAGTCCAAAATGGTACAGCAAGTGAGTCAGGCCACAGGAGTAAAGAGAATCTCGTCTTCCTCACCTGTCTAAGAAAAATGTGCCTGAACCTTGGCAAGTCCGCAGTTAATTCAGAACTCTGACTCTTGACAGTTCAATTTTCCTTCTTCTGTTAGTTAAAAAAAAACAGGATAAACTGACTAGAGGAAACTTTGGGCTTGATGTGGAGCTAGTAAAGAGCCCATGTAGATTCAATTCTTTTTCTGTCTTCCTTGGCAAATCCAGTTTTGATAATGTCTGTAATCTAAACGCTCAGTATCTCAGCTTGGATGCCAGAGCACTATAAATACATAAGCAGTCAGAACTGAGCTACTGTAGTGCAATGGAAAGGCCCATATTGTTACCAGGGTAACTGACAGGACGTGGTCTCTAGGCAACAACTAATTTGTTGGTTTGCCTTGATTTTCCTCAATTTCCTTAAATGAGAAATTAGATTTTCATTGATAGATACCAAAGATGTGGCACCTAGTACAAACATAGACTAGAACCAAGGCTCTTCATGGAGCAATGTGAGATGCTGAGTAGCAGCAGAGAAATGTGGTGGTACAAATCCTTCTGTACTTTATCATGTAGATAAATTTTGGAGAGCAGATTCATTGAAATATTTCTTCGCTAGAACGTTGTCCTCACATTTCCCATGGAGTGGATTTTCTTTCTCCTTTCCCTGCAGAAATGAAATGAAATGTAGAATGTCAGCGATTATTGCTATCTTCCCTACAACTATTTGATGCATGATGCAATAAGAAACATAACTGTTTATTCCATGAAAAAAATACTAAACTACCTAGTATTATTTTACTACCCAAAACCTTTATTATTTTATAACATTAAACATGATTCAGGATAATGGCTGCATATGTTTACTCAATTATTAGCTTTAAGATTGATTTATTTAAGGTTTATTTTCAGATTAAAATGTATGAAGTGACACAGAAGTGACATTGGATAAATAAATGAAAACAACAATCCCTCAGGAAAATTCTCTCCCATAAGGTTTCCTAAGAAAATGTTCTAGGGGATTAAGAAATTAGTGGCTTCTTTACTCTTGCTTATGACTAGCATCTGTAATTTTCACATACTTTCTAAACTTTTGATTTTGCTATTAATACATTTCTTTTGGGGAACAACATTTTATTTTTTTACCCTTTTCTATGCTTATATTTCAGTTGATGGTTAACTTCATTCATAACCATTGGAATGCTTCCCAAACTATTTTTTTTAAAAAAAATGCTCTGGGGAAGAAATAACAGACTATTCTTCTTGTGATGTTAAAAGACAGCTAACAAAACAATAATGGAGAAGCTATTAGGTTCTACCCTAAGGCACAAAGTTGTTTTTGAACCAAACCGTTGTTAAACAATCATGTATGAGGGGTGAATTCAATCCTGAATCCCCAAGTGCTATTTTTTTCACCTCTTTCAGCAACTGTACACCTGCAAACCAGTCTTGCATTCAGAGCCATTGATGACTACAAAAGGGGAAAAAAGGGGGGGAGAGAGGTTTTAAGGGTCATAGGCTATGGATCCCTTGACCTATACCAATGATGATGAACCTTTTAGAAACTGAGTGCCCGGACAAGTCGTGGCTACTGAGTTGCGGCTCATGACATCATTGCCTGATGCTACCACTCCTTTTTGAGCATGCGCATGGCCCTGTGATGTCATCATTTGGCATCACTAGTCCTTTCTGAGCATACTCAGCTCTGAGGAAATGCTGGGGTGATTTGGCTTGCGTGCTGATAGAAAGGGCTGTATGTGCTCTTGGTGGCACACGTGCCATAGGTTCACCACCACTGATCTATACGTTTCCATAAATTTGTTTTGTATTCAACATGCTTACCATTCTGTGCTTCTTAATGATTGCTGTCCCTCCTGTCATTCAGGCATTAAGTGATAGGTTCTGTGGTGAAATTCCAGATGATCAGATGGCTCATAGCTCCTTCTTTCCAGATGAGTATTTCACCTGCTCCTCTGTATGTCTTAGCTGTGGGTAAGTAGATATGAAGGCCTGTATTTGAATAAAGTTTATCTAGTCCTAGAAAATATATTATATATTGTGATGTTGGAGTGATTCTAAGAGTAACAGGGCATCATTTGGCTTGGTTGAAGAGTTGTCTGTTATAGTTCTTCCAGTATAGGCTGCAGATCACGTCTGCTACTAAAACTATGAAGTGTGACTCTAACATAAACATATTGGATGGCTTTCAAATTGGATTTTTATTTGGTTTGTTTGTTAAGATATTGTATATGACCTGACAAATTTGTGTTAAATGGCCTTGATGCTATTTTAAATAATCATTAAGAAGTTAGAATTTTGGGTATCATTAAAAACTATCAAATTTAAAGTGATTATATTTGCTTTTGGATAACACTCAATAGATTAATCTAGAAATGGAAGTTCCACTTGTTGCAATTTCGTCTTTCCAGATTGAGTTCAGTAAATAGTTTTCTGATATTAGAATGACAAAAAGTATTTATCCTCATCTGATGGAACTAGGACTGGCTAAAATCCCCACCTTTAATCAGGCTGATTAGTTCTAAAATTGTTGTATTTATTGTAAGAACAGTTTCCTATTGATGCATATGTCTTTTCTTTGTGTAAATTTGTTGTTGTCATTTTTCTTTCTCTTTCATTTTGTTGTTGTATAGATGAATTATTTCTCTGTGTACTTTTATGACTGTTTCAAGGTAATCAAGTACGCATTAGCTATAGTTCTATAGTTATAAAATTCCTAGGGGAAAACAAGTTATATATAAATATAAGGCAGTTGGAACTCAAATACAACAAATATTCAATTTTAACCGTTGTCAGTGCAGACAAAAGTGCAGAAAGCTAATTAAAATGTCTCCATCCTTTCGCTGACTGCCTTTGAATGACTATCACATTTCCGTCCTTCAAATGGGGCTACTTTTTCTTGTGAAGACCTGCCAGAAATGATATTACTGTAAGGTTGTATTATCAAATCATATCGTTATACTACAGTATCATAAGACTAATATAGAAGGAGGACAAGTACCCTTACCTTTAGATGAAGAAACAAAACTTCGTTTTGATTCTTTTTCTAGTTCTTCTTCCCCCATTCCCAAAACATTTGGAAAACTCACTTTTTCTGAGATGAAAGCATGAAAAAGGGTTTGATTTTAATGTTACTTAGAACAAGCTTGTAAAATTGAATTATTATTATTTGACTGTGCTGAGATATGGCATGCCAACCGTTTGACCCCTGATCCCTTTTTTTTTTGCTTTATTTTGCAATTTTAGAAGTGGTTGTAAGAACAGCATGAACCATGCAAAAGAAGGAATGCCCCATGAAGCTAAGAATCGCTGTAGATACACTCATCAGTATGATAATCGAGTATTCACTTGCAAGGTGAGTGGAGCAAGGAAAGTGGCATTTCTGGTATTAGAGACCTTGAGCTGCTAAGCTGAAGGTGATCCACAAATCATATGCAATGATTTAGCAGCTTGCAATGGGAACTGGGTTTGTATTGTTAAACTGTTGCCTAGTTATTTCCATAGTCAAAAGGTCTTTTTGTCAGGTTATTTGGGAAGATAGGTAATTTGATTGTTATCTAAAAATAGAAACACTACTCCATTTCTCAAGGAATTTTTTTTAAAAAACAACCATTCAGCAGTCCAGTCCTAATTCACTACTAATGCACTTCTTCACGTGAATTAGGAGTGAAGCTGTTTGGAGCAACAAATTATGAACCATTAGAGAAATGTGTATCCATCTGATGCTGTCTCATCACTGGATTCTTAATATATGTGCTTCAACATGTCTTAGATTCTTCTTCAGGCAGAGAAAGGCTGCTTTAGAAATTAGCAATTTCCCTTCGTTCTTAGCGTGTTCTTTGAAATATCATAGAGAAAAGGAGCGAAATCTGTAATAAAGCAAAATCTTTTGCTTTTTTGTTTCATAGTTCAATTTTCTGCTACTTTTTGCATCCCAGTTGCTTGTCAGATGCATTCGCTCTGGATTTTTTCTTATTCCAGTTTACATTAACTCAGGTTTTTGGATTTCCTAGATAAAGTTGGAGTTCTTTTTCATTTTTTTTAAAAAAACCTCTCTGGGTATTTCTGGCAATTTGCTGAAGTAAATCCTAATTACCTAGCAGTTCCAAATCATGCAAATGCGAGTAGATTAATAGGTACCACTTTAGTGGGAAAGTAACAGCACTCTTATGTGCCTTTAGTGCATAGCCATGCTGGCTACATAACCATGGAAATTGTCTTCGGGCAATGTTGGCTCCCTCAGCAAAAGAATGGAGATGAGCAACGTGCCTTAGAGTCAGAGGATTAAAACCTTTTTTTAAACCTTTTAAAAATATTTTAATCTTTTAGGGTGTTATGAATCGCAGTAAGGTGGAGCAGATAGAACAAAGAGGGTCCCTGTAAACCCCCCTTTCCTTCTTTCTGTGCATATTATATGACGTAGCTAATTCTAGCGGTTCCTAGGTAGTAGAAGCAACATGAACTAGGAACTGGGGATTCATTTTGCTAGATCCCAGATTGCAGTTTTCAGCTAGAAAGGATGATGGCTTTCCTAATTTATTTATGATTTCTGTACTCTGCTTAAAAACCATGCTACGTTTTATATATGATTCTGTTCTAAAAGTGTTCAACTCATGAGATTTCTTACTGTTCCCTTTTCAAACAAGAAAAACGGGTGTGCAGAGTAGGCTTGAGCATTGATGTCGGAAGGGAAAAGCTTTTTTAACCTGATATCCTGCTTTTCAGGCTTGTTACGAACATGGTATAGAAGTTAGGGTAGTGCCCAAAACATCTGCTTCTACAGATTCCCCTTGGATGGGCCTTGCTAAGTATGCCTGGTCAGGGTAAGTATAGGTCCATCCTTTCCCTTTCTGCTCTCCTAGCCTTATGACTTCAAGAGACTGAAGTGAGCAGCTCTTTTCTTCCCTACTTGCAGATATGTAATCGAGTGCCCCAATTGTGGAGTTGTGTACCGTAGCCGACAGTACTGGTTTGGAAACCAAGATCCGGTGGATACTGTAGTGAGGACGGAGATTGTACACATCTGGCCAGGAGTAAGTCTGTTTGCAATGGTTGGTTTTGGGTCTTTTTAGAACTATAAGGATTGGAAAGGACCACTTAGATAAAGGATGGACATACGGTACTTTGAGCACGGATGTGTGTGTGTGTCATAACTCAGCCTTTTGGTCTTTTGGAGAGAAACAGTAGGCTATCCAGTGATGTCCAATGTTCCAGGCCTGCACAAAGTGATTTGGCCTGTATTTTTAAACATTTTGGAAGGGTGTTGAAGGTGCAGATGGAAAGAAGAGGTAAGCAATTCCCACTCACACCCTTAAAGACTTCCCCCAAGATTTTGACTGATGCTAAGCAGGCAGACCCAAGCTATTGGTCCTTACCCCGTTTAGGCCACTGGGTTCAATTAAACCAATCTCAATGCAAGTATTATTGATGATAGGTGCTCTTTATTCTGTGTTGCTAACTCCTTGCCTGGAATTGCCATGTACAAAAGGATTTCCAATGACTGGATATTTAAAGTTCTTCCTAAGTGACATGTCATTCCAAGGCATACAGAACTTGTGCCACTTCTGATGTTCTGTGCTTCGAATTTATTTATTTATTAATCCTATTTTGTATGTCGTCCCTCTCCAGGGACTCAGGGCGGCATACAAATTTATGGATAGGAATTTAGCAGCTCTTGGCAGCATGTTCTCAATGCCCCGTAATCTACTGAAATGTGTCATGCTCAGGACTGATCATTTCCTCAAATATTTTGGTGGTATTAATATTTTTTTTGCTATAGCAGCGGCAGATGATCAAAATAAGATGTCCACATTACTGTTTCATTTCAGACTGATTGCAGCCTGAAGGACAACAATAACGCTGCTCAACGCCTGATCGATGGAATGAATTTCATGGCACAGTCAGTGTCTGAACTGAGCTTGGGACCCACCAAAGCTGTAACCTCATGGTTGACAGACCAAATTGCTCCGGCTTACTGGAAACCCAATTCCCACATTTTGGTACCCAGCACCAGCATAATTATATGTTATTTGCACATGTTTCTTGTTTTTCTTCACTTTACTTTTTCCAAAGAGCTGAACTAATAGTTTATGATTTGTTTAAATACATTTATTACAGTGTACAAATCTATAGACTTAAGGTGGGTTTTTTTGAAGAATTGCAAATAGCTACTCTCCCTGGAATGAGTGTAAGTTGTTCCTAGGAGTTGTTTAAAAAAAAGGCTAAGGAGTGTAGTGGGCAGGCTGTCTGTTCGATGCCTCTGCTAGGTTTTCTGTTTTTTTCTACTCTTGAAATGTAGAAGAACAATGCACCATTTTCATCTCCAGGATGTAGTTTTCATTTCAACAAGATTTGTTTCTACATACCATATGCTAATTGACTAAACCTATCTTCTTTCTGCTCCTTTAAAGTCAGAATGAGACACAATTCCTGACACAAAATAACCAGTGACTGGTTATTTTGACTTTCTCCTCCTCTCTCTTCAGGGCTAAAAGCTAGACCACAAGCTCCTTAGATAAGACACCAATGCTGTGCCTAATGAGCTCTGTGCATCTGTACCTAGACTCTCCCAGGTGCCTGGCTTAGTAAAGATATCCATATTAGTAGGGAAGTAGAAAGGTGGTTTAATCCATTCTTTCCTGATCCGGTTTAGTTCAAATATATTTGGTTACAATTTCCCCCAAGAGCCATTGTTCAATGGCAGAGCATATACTGTATTGTGCTTGGGTGGGGCCTAGGTATTTCTAAATAGATCTGGAAAAGCTCCGGTCTAAAAATGTCAGCCAGCACAGACGGAAGCTAAATATATCAATAGATTTTGCTTGTTGACAAACAGCATGGTTTCTAGGACAATGAGAGTTGAGTTTGAGTATCTTTAGAGGACAATAAGTTGAGGAAAGCTAGTTTAGTCAAAGCCAATTGAGAGGCTTAATACTCCTTCATCTACCTTTTTTCTTTCATTTTCATTAAACAGAGAAAAAAAAATCCTGCAATGCTTTGACTTTGCTCATTCTTTCTTGTTCAGAATTGTAGGAAATGTGGTATATCTTTTAAAGATAATGACACGAAGCACCATTGTCGGGCTTGTGGAGAAGGTTTCTGTGATGGTTGTTCATCCAAGGCCCGCCCTGTCCCGGAACGTGGTTGGGGACCCACACCTGTGCGAGTATGCGACAGCTGTTATGACAACAGGGGCGTTCAGTTAGGTAATCTTGTTTTGATCATGCTAGCTGTGTGGAACAAAGTGAGGAGTCAGCAATGTTTTTTTTTTTTAGTAATATCGTGACAGTGGAAATCTTGTGATACCTGAGAATGTGACTAAACTAAATGATACTTGCGATCAGCTACTTGTAACTAGCATAGCCTCATTAATTTCACTGGATTTTCTCAAAGGCTAAATTTGCAGAATGTTATATTAATGGCAATTAATGTGATTCAATGAGTAGAGCAGAAATGACTGAGTATGGTCAGCCTAAATGCAAGTGATATAATGTTAGTGAGTTGTATAAATTCTAGTTGGCATATGACTTGGTCATCATGCTAAGATAAAGCATAACCCTTAACTTTTGGGAATCCCTTTTCATTATATATTTGTTTGTGGGGCTTAACAAACATTATATGTAGCTCATTTCAGTCTCTATTGAAGCTAATGCTACTATTCACGTTATCTAATGTTGGACTTCAATCAAGGAATCCCAAGTTTAAATCCCATGTAATGTAGAGCTCATTAGATGATTCTAGGCTACTCCCTCCCTCTCAGGTTATTGTTATGGAGATAAAATACACACCACCTTAAGGTTCCTGAGAAAAAGTGGGAAGAAAATCATTAAAGGAAATATAAGAAATTATTACTCAGGGAGAGCAGTCACATAAGCAACCTGCATATTGTTCAGTTTACTGTTTGTGCATGTCTCTCAAAGTCATAATAAATTGTTAAAGCATAAGGGATTTCCCTCGCCCCCTTGGAAATTATCTTATTTAGTTGATGTTCTTTCACACTTACATCTCTTGTTGGCTTAAAAACTGAATCGTTTTAGATTACTTATTTATTTAAATGTATTGGCTGCCCAACTCCAGTGTACAACTCTAGGAAAACCAAAGAAACAGCTAAGCACTTTGAATCCCAGGGGCAGCCAAGGCCAAAACAATGACGCAAAACAGAGGCCATTGAACACATAATAAAAATAAACCTCAGACTGAAGATTTTTTGAAGTTTTCTGGAACCTCAGGAGAGAGAATGCTGCCCTTATCTCTTGAGGGGGGAGGCTGTTCCGGTGGGTGGGAACTGCAAAAGAGAAGCCATGCTTCTTAGGTCCCACAAAGTAGCAAAGTAAATGAAGGGAACCCAGAACACATCAATATGACACACAAGACCGTTAGCTTTATCCTGCTGTGAGGATATCACTCCAAAGTGTCACTTGTTCATTTGATAGTAGCTGGAAGTCATGAAGATTTCTTAAAGGCCAACAGAAAGGTGAGAAATAATCCTGGAGTTTATCTATGATCTGGAAAAGTCACCATCAGATTTGGTTGAAGTTCTTAATATTTAACTGTGAATGGGAACTAATTGTATGATTAGAAGAAATCATTTAGCCCAGAGGTTCTCAACCTTTTCTTTACCACAGATCCCATTTAAATACCTTTTGTGGCCACGGCCATGGCCACGGACCACCAAGACTTAACTCAAGATTTAAATCATAACATTTCTTCAAGCCTTTATGGACCCCCTGTGACAACATTGCGGGCCCCAAGAGGTCCATGGACCACAGGTTGAGAACCACAGATTTAGCCTATTGAATCCAAATGAAAAAATCGGTGAAAGATGACTGACTAAACTCTGTTGAAGCATATCTTGCAATGGGGAGCTTATCACCTTGTGAGGAAGTTTTTCCTAACATTCAATCAGAATCTGCTTTTGGTAACATCTAACAATTATTTTTATGTTAGGGAATTCCTCTGGGGTTGTGCTTTGGGTTTTGAGTCCCAACGTCTGTTTTGCAGAAGTGGCTGAGGCATCAACAGATGAGGAAGGAGGGACAGTGATTGCCAGGAAAGTTGGTGAAGCTGTGCAGAACACTCTTGGAGCTGTGGTAACTGCCATTGACATCCCATTGGGTAAGTTTTACAAATGGCTTACTAGTTACAAAAATCGGAGGAAGGGAGGTTAAGGGAAGGGAAGCAACATATGCGGGAATGAACAGAGCCTGCCTCTGAGGCAGCAGATATTTTTAATTGATAGGTTTATAAATCAAGTTCTGTGAGGTACTCTCACTTTGTGATTATGGCCAGATATTTTCAAATCTCATTTGGAGGCAGAGCCTTTTCCCAGTAGCATTTTCTTTGCTACCTGTACTGTGTGTCAATAGGCAGAACTAATGTAGAGAGGGACTGACAGACAGAGCTTAACATAATTACCCAGATGGTTAAGGCTGATCAAAATTTTGAAGCACTTGTTTGTGTTTTTGTTTGTTTTTTATTTTTATCTTTGTTTAAAAGCAATAAACTTTTTTTAAAAAAAGACAGAGCTTAAGATAATTAAGGTACATATATACAAAAAACTTAGTTTTTTGTAAACAAACAGAGGAGACTTTGTAACTTTTGCCCTACTTTGGAGATAACAAACTAGCTTTGTGGGATTTTTCTGACCATTTACAGGTCTTGTGAAGGATGCCGCTAGGCCTGCCTACTGGGTACCTGACCACGAAATCTTACACTGCCACAATTGCCGGAAGGAATTCAACATAAAATTGTCAAAGCATCACTGTCGTGCTTGCGGCCAGGGCTTCTGTGATGAATGCTCCCTTGAGCGCAGAGCTGTCCCTTCCCGTGGTTGGGATCATCCAGTTAGAGTCTGTTTTAATTGCAATAAAAAGCCTGGTGATCTTTAACCCTATCTTTCCTTCTGGGTATGCAGTAACACCATAGCTTCTCAGGGTTAGATTAAAAAAAAGAAAGAAAAACTAGGCGGAATGCATGCTCCTCATGTCTAGCCTTCTTTACATGTGTAGATTTCAGTAACCTGGAAAATCCGATAGCCCAGATAAGGCTTGATTGCCAGTTGTGATCATGAAAGTTGGGGATTAGAGATGTGGAGAAGCTTGCAATAAATCGAGGAATCCCAAATCCAGTATATATCAGTCAACTGTATGTATTTCTATATCCCTATAATGTAGTATGCTAAATGCAGCTGGCTGATGAAGCATTGGATAATTTACTGTTAAAGTTGAAACGTAAATAGAAATTGGATTTTTTTTTAAGTGTAATGGATCAAGCACAACCTCTTGAGTGCCTTGGGATTCATTTGCTTGAAGCATTCTGCTACTTACAGCATCATGAATTTCAATAACTCTGATTCTATAAGTTGGTTACTTGAAATAGCCACCATTCATGAGCCTTGGTTTTGGATCCTGAGTACTGGGCCTTTAGTAGGGCCATTGCAACTCTCTTATCCCGATTTGTTTTATCCCATTTTGGTTTCCTTCTGCTGGTAGGGTTGTCCCAGTCAAAGCTAGAAAGAGGAGGAATGCTGCTTATTACTAAGTGTAAGGTTTGATGTGCAAAATTGGGAGACAGTTCAAGTTTGGAGAGAAGTTAAATTTGTGGCAGAAATCCAAAACATATCTACTGAAGCCATTCCAGTTTAATTCTGAGGTGATGAATCCTTACTCTTCTTATCCACACACTTGCAAGGTTGTGGATTTCTTTGTGCTAGACTCTCATTTCTTCATCAAACATCTTGAGACTGGAAACAATGGTAAGTAGGAAGCAAACTTCAATTCCCACCAGTGTAGTATTTGTTTAGCTTCATAAGCTTTAGTTCTTCGTAAATTGGCAAATGTCTGAAAGGCCCCTCAAAGCCCTCAGATAAGCAAAAGTGGAAACGGGCAATCTTCTGAGTGTACAAGCAAATGAGAGGATGGCTTTTTTTTTTACAACAGCCCTGTACTGAACTACTTTGAGCCATTGATCTAATCACTGAATAAAACCATAGGATTAGGCTTTTCTGTGGATCTTGTTACAATGATAAACAAAATGTCATCAGAAGCTTAATGAATAAATCCTTTATCTTTTTGCCTCTTCTGAGTCAAATGGCACATTCCTGTGGTGGAGACTATCTACATTAATAATGGCTGGACTTTGGCATGATATCTAACACTTTCCCCCAATTTATTAAGTATATTCATGTATATCTTGATGCCTGAAATCCTGTTGTAGGATTGTATTAAATTAAGTGCTATAAAGGACTTACCCCTTCTGAACAAGTGTGCTTATTTCTTCTGAATGCCTGCCTCGTCTTGCTGGGTCACTAGAGGGAAGATATAGCTTTGACTATATCAAAACAGAATTGGATAATCTAGTGATACATTTATGAACTACACATGATTTAATATGTATTTTGTAATTAGAAGCTGAGTAGTCCTTTTATCCCATCCAAGGGAAAAGTCTTAGTGGAGGGGATTTTCTCCCCCCTCTCAATATTATTTTTAGTATTGACCTGTGGTGGAATATAAAAATGGAATGTGTCTGTAGATTCAGGCCTGTGTGTTCTTCATGCTTGTAGCTCTTCCACCATGTTATGGCACATAAATACTGAATATTCCTCATATAAAATATTTACCTGTAAGCTTCTGCTTTATGTAGTTGTTTTTATTTATCAAACTTCACTCTAAGAAGCTCAAGCAACATTTGCCAATGCTGTCCTCACCATCTTGGTGTCTTTAAGCTATGTTTACGTCAAGTTACATTGCTCCTAGTGACTAGGCATTCTATAGTGCCAGCCATGGTATACAGGCAGCCCAAAATTTCTGCTTCTGAGACAGTTGCTAATTAAATTTTGCCCCATTTTGCGACCTTCCTTGTCATAGTTGTTAAGTGTATCACTGTGATTGTTCAATTAGTAACAAGGTTGTTAAGTGAATTGGGTGTACTCATTGACTTTGGCTGGTCAGAAGGTCGCAAAAAGTGATCATAGGGCAGTGCAAATGTCACGAGCCAGTTGCCAAGCATTTGAATTTTGATCGTGTGACCTTTGGGATGCTGCAATGGTCGTGTGAAAAATGGGTCATGTTACTTTTTCTAGTGCCGTTGTAACTGTCACTAGATGAATTGTTGTAAGTCGAGGACTACATGTATTCAACACACTACTGATGCTGCTAAAGGATTGAAGTTGCGTGGTCTTCCCTGTGTCACTAATTAAGTGGGCTTAAAGGATCATCCTTAGAACACAAGCAAATATACCCTAGAAACAGAGTTTTCTACTCAAAACTCTACAAAGTAGTATCAGTATGAAAATTGGAGAGAGAGCAATGTTAATGAGAAGACCTTATTGGTTAAAAGATAAGTTATTCAATCCTTAAATAGCTTAGGTTGACTTAATAAATTTCAGCATATCAAACTTACAAGAAATCAAAGTATGAAACTCCTTGATCTTCATAGATTTAAAATCTTCCTGGGTTTCCAAAATAACTTGTAACATTTTTTATATTCAGAATCACAGCAGACATAGACTATAGAAAGCCAAACATAATGCTATAGTAATGTTTAAGTCTTTATCTGTTCATCGCAAGACAGACATTGCAATATCCGGGAAAAATTGCTTTTGTATAAATGGATCATAATACATTTTTGAGAGGAATTGGACAAATATTCTATTTTAAAAAGTGATTTGTCACTGGAAGTTCAGCACATTTTTATAAATGTGGAAAAATAACGGACTGCAGTTCAACCCACTACAAAATGAATTGGATATGGAAGAGCATATTGTCCACGTCAACTAAAAACACAACCAGCTAAGCCACCAAACTTTTTTGAAATCTTACAAGTGTCTAAAATAGAGATATGCCAAACTGCTATCTAGTTTTGTTAAGTGTTTTATGTGGCCAAACTGAAGCATAGCTTTAGATTACGTACCAATTACAAGA
The DNA here is from genome assembly GCA_032468095.1 of Pareas carinatus. Classification (NCBI taxonomy): domain Eukaryota; kingdom Metazoa; phylum Chordata; class Lepidosauria; order Squamata; family Pareidae; genus Pareas; species Pareas carinatus. Next base: position 16,751 of record JANHFO010010647.1, on the reverse strand, counting down.
CAAATTTTGTTAAGCTTAGCTAGTACAAGACACATAAAATCAAATCCAATGAAATGTAACTCAGTAATTGATATATATAAAGCATGTTTATATGTCAATAATTGTCATGTGTAAAGCAAGATTTAATCTATTAACCCTTTTCCTCCTTGAAATACCAGTTCTTTGTAAAGAAACCATCTCTTCCTCCAACATGGGATTCCATTAATTTTTGTTTTCTTCCCTTATGTTTAAAATATGAGCTTGTTCTTAAACATAATACAATATAGAATTTCTGCTGGAGGCTTTACATTCATAATGGGCTATTGGGATTTCCTTGCTTCTTTTTATTAGGTAATGTATTAATCTATTTTATTGGATATGTGACTGAAGGACTGTTGAAACAAATATTTAAATATCGTAATTGTTAAAGGAGGCTTGTGGTTTACTTTGTCTAAAAATAAGCATATTGGATAGATTTCTATGCTAAGTGTGTGTAATGCTATTCAAATAATGGGACTTTCCTCTTTTAAAAAGCTCTCTATCCACCCTGCATTCTGAAATCCTTTTTTAATTCAAAACATTTTTAATATTACATAAAATATTCTGAAGAAGATAGTGACCTTTTTTGTTCTTTGAACAGCAACTGCCTCTTCTGGAAATGCACATTTCTATATAACTAACAATCAATATTGGTAACCAGTAGAGAACTGAAGCGTATGGAAACCAATCCAATTCCTCATCTACCTGGGGTTAAGCAGATGATATCCGGGTGGGGTGGGGTGTAGCATTTTTGGAAAAGGGAACAGACTATGTAGGATGACAGAGAGAATACCAGGGAAAATGAAGGACAGTCCATACAGAAATATGCTTAAATATGCTCAAAGGACAGTGGCAAAACACAAGACAACGAAAGCTTTGAGAAGTTTCCTATTTCAGTTCATACTATTTGAAAGGTAGCATTACAAAAATGGGGTACAAGTATTTGCTTTACTTAATCTTTAACAATGGGCTTTGAAAGCCTCAGAAATGTACCAAAGATCACTCTGGAGTTTTTTAAGATTTTGAGACTTGGGGAACATTCAGATATCTTGCCACCTTCTTAATGGTGAAACATATCAGCTTTTACTTTAGTTGCAAGTGTTAGCAATTGTATTAAAAGTCATAGAAATACCAGAAATTTGAGTTTGTAGATAATTACAAAGAAAACAAAAAAGTGCACTCTGTCCATAATCTGTTTTATTTTAAACACTGAAAAATATTGATAATTATAAAAGTCCCAAATGTTAGCTACAACACAACTATGCAGCACAACTACATCCATCATTCTTATTTTCAGTCATTATGCAACATGGAACAGTCCATATCTTTAATATCCAGGCAATATGGATCATCTGTCTTATAGGAGAAATAGTAGAGATCTTGCCTGACTGCCATAAGCAAGCCAGGGACACCCCGGACGCCTCCAAGCTGTGATGAGAACGCCACGCTTGGGATAGAATCTCTGGAAGACGGAGATGGAGATGGAATCGTCCGTAGCAAATGAGCATCCTGGAGACTCCAAATTCGTGTGTAACAATCTTGACCCACTAAGAAGAAAAAAGCAATATATGAACATGAATGGTCACACTTAACTATTTACCGACATTAAAGGGAAACTGTCTTTCCAAAATTCTTCACCCACTGCCTTTCCCAAATTAGAAGGCTTGCTATAGATTTTGGTAAAGGTGGCTGATTAAAATGGATGACACAGCCATACAAACTGACAAACCTAGAGGGAGGAGATCATATATGAAGAACAGAATGGTCTGTCTTCTGCCTTGGAGCTAGTAGCTAAATTTGGGTAATAAAAATTCCAATCAACTGAGCAAAGTAAACGTATATGTGAAAAGAGATAATGTTAGTTTGTGGGAGAAAAACTAACTTCTGATAGAGAATAACAGTTTTCCTGAAATATGGATCAATAACTCAAGCATATTATTAAAGCCAGGTGCATTTTTCATTTTGTATTATGCTCCAAAGTTAGGAAATAAATTCTGCTTCCATAGTCTTCAGTTTATTCTCAAGCCGACTTCATTGTATGTGCCCTACTTGTTTGTTATTTAATAATATAGTCGATGACCAACAATGCCATACCTGCTGAAAGAAGTCCTTCCTCCTCATTGATGTGCAAAGGAAGAATAGTATGCTCATTTTTATGACCTCTATATTCTTTTACACATTTTAATTTTCTCAAGTCCCAGAGCTTTATCTGCAAGTGATAAAAACAACAGAACTACTATAACTCTATTTAAGTAGATGATGTCATTATCCCAAAAAAATAATTAAAAAAAATCCTACCTGGCCTAACATATCTGCAGCCATGAGATACTGTTCACTTTTCAGGAGATTAACAGATGTGACTGCTGAGTCATGGAAGAATTGGGCAGCTTTCCATCTTTGCCCTTTATGGTTGCATTGTCGTACATCAATACTGAAAATCTCTCCTGAACGGCAGCCATTATATAAAACTGGAGACTAGAAAAGCCGAGGTAGAAATTAAAATATTTTCAACTAAATTCACCCTCAAAAACAGCCCTCAGTCTTTAATAATGCTTTATATTGGATTCTTTTTAGACTACAGAAGCCATAATGGCTTGTTAATTCTAATAATATATAAATAGTATATATAAATCATAATATAAATAATGAGCACAGTAATTCTATTTTATATAAATGGCAGTTAAGGTAGTGATGATGCAAGCAACTGAAGAAAGAGGGCAAGGTTTAAGTTTAGCCGTATCATATATTTTTATTACATCTCCCAAAATGATTGTCTAGCAAAAAGTGGTTTAGTTTAGCAGCATTATTTCTAGTGATCAAATATTCGGCATTAGTGACATTGTGTCATGTGATTTTCTGAATAATAGGCTGCAATTTTCTTCTCGTACAAAGCCATTCTAACAAATCTAAACAGCCATCATATTGTAGCAGTTCACCTCGTGTCCTCTCATGACCTTGTAATGTCCTGCCAGCATTACGTTCTGATGGATATAGGTATTTCAAGCGGGTAGCCTCTCCTACCTGGGTGGCAAATTGCTGTGCTAGAACATCGCTGTTGGTATCATATGTTTGATGATGACCAGTCACTGCATTAGTAACAATGATTCGTTGACTTAAACCTAAGACAAACAAAAATGTTAAGTGACAAGCATATAATAAGAAGACACCATAATGGAAATTTGAATAACTAACCTGTGCTAAAGCAGTTATTAGCCTGAGGATTATGACACCAGGCACAAGACCAGGCTGTGGAAATGTTGAACCTCCATGACATTCCACGCTGATCTCCTAAAATGAATAGGAAGATATCAAATGCCACGATGAAGTTGAAATACAGATCTATGTCCTGTCATTTCTGAACATTACATAATTACAGCACTACTTGAAACAATGTTTTAAGAATGAAACAATTTTATTGTTTGTAATTTGTAAGCCATCCAGAGTCATCTTGTAGAAGAAATGGACAGCATAGAAACTTAATAAAATTGTAAAGAATACAAATGATAATTCTAAGAATCTGGGCAAATTTTCTATTTGGAGGTAGAGATGTTTATACCTGAATTTAAAACTCTTCAGACATTACCCATTTCAGAATAGCTAACATTTTGTGGGAAAAAACTGATCATTAGCGTTTCTAAATGTAATGTTTCAGCTTCATTATAGAGCCTGAATAATTTTTGTCCCAACATCTTGGCTAAATCTTGTTTGCATAATGTGTTATTATTTTTACTAATGTTGGGCTTCACAAGTTTCTATACTCCTTTCCTGAAATAGAAATCCAAACTCTTACAATATGGGTATAGTGTGTAGCAAAAACTTCATATTTTCTTCCTGGACCAATATTTATTTATTTTATTTATTTATTTTATTGAATTTTTATACCGCCCTTCTCCCCAAGGGGA
>JANHFO010010647.1:0-10013 GCA_032468095.1 Pareas carinatus | reverse complement strand
GCAGATCATCTCGGCTCCCATCTCGTCCCGTAGATCATCTATCGAGCCCCTTCCTCAGCTCCTCGGCTCCACGAACGGGACAAACGGCAAACGCTGAGGCCCGGCAAAAGGGCCGCAGAAATGGCCGCTCTCCCCGCAGGCCTCCAACGATCCAAATGCTGACCAAATGCCGACCAGGTAATCCGTGGGCAGCGCGGCGTCTCCTCTAGGGTCTATAGGAATGCATGGGGGAAACTCCCCTGTCCAGTGCTGGGCTCCACCAGATTTTGGACTGGCCCAGTGCCTCCAGAAAAGTTAAAAAACGGTCCCATGTCTCCGCCAGCAGTTTACCCCACCTCCTTCCATGCGGCCATCTTTCTTTGTAGCACAAGGGGGCAGTGGACTGGAAAAATTTGTGAATCACTGTTCTAGAACCTTTATTTCAGTTTAAAATATTTTGTAGCTAGTTAAACTCTTCCACATTCAGTCGCCATTTTCCCCCCCTCTTTCCGGGAAATTTTCTTTTCTCAAATCTTCTTTCTAATCAGGTAAAAATAGTCTTTTTGCAGTAGGAATTTTTAAACGCTCACCCAAGTGGCTGGTTGTCAAATAGGTGCCCTTTTTGCGGTTTAAATTCAAATCGCTTCGCATTCACTTCGCGGCTTGTCTGCGACTATATGCTGCATCTCACAGCCATCTTCGCAGATCTTCAAAGGGGTTTCTTCTCAATTCCAGGGTGGTCGCCAGAACATCGCCTCCATTGAGAGACTCCATTGCCTCTCTGGGGCAACTTTGAACTCTGAAATATCCTGATCTACGAAACGTCAAGCAATTTGGTTCGGGAGCTCTCCAACCTCTTGCTTCGCCACAATGCCGTCCGCCAGAAGTCCCAAGCATCTGAATTTTGATCGCACGACCATGGAGATGCTGTGATGGTTGTAAGTGTGAGGACCAGTCATATTTTTCAGTGTTGTAACTTCTGTACAACTGCTGTTGTGAAGGATTCCTTTGTGCTCTTTGATCTTGCTTGTTTTCTTGCAGACGTTTCATTACCCAAACTAGGTATCATCATCAGTGCTAGAAGGGAGTAGGATTTGTGGAGAGGAGGAGGAGAAGAAGGAGAAGGAGAAGGAGAATGAATAAAGTCAGAAGAGGTGGGAGTCATGGCACCAAACATGGGGGGATGATCAAAAACATCCCAATGTTGGAACTGCTCCAAATGTTCTTGGCTATGTCTAGCGGTGTGTGGGCAAGCATTATCGTGAACCAACCCCACAACGAAAGTTAGCTTGCCCTAGCACTTGCGTGGCACTGCTTTGACAATGACAATGTGCTTCACAATGCTGTTCCAGGATGGCTTCATTCCCAGGAGGGAAATTTCGTAAATGAGACATTTGTTAATTGAATTTTACCCCATTTTACAATCTTTCTTGCCTCAGTTGTTAAGTGAATCATTGCAGTGGATAAGTGACTCAGTTGTTAAGTGAATCTGGCTTCCCCATTGACTTTTGCTTGTCAGAAGGTCACAAAAGGGAATCGTGTGGCCCCTGGGACACTGAAACTGTCATAAATATGAACCAATTGCCAAGCATCTAAATTTTGATCACATGACCATAGGGATGCTGGAAAGGTTGTAACTGTGAAAAACGGCCATAAGTCCCCTCTATTGTGGTCGTTGTAACTTTGAACGGTCACTAAATGAACTGTTATAAGTCAAGGACTTGCCTGCATTGAATTTTATTTGGGCTTGCAAAGATGATTTGCTTTGTGGTTGATGCAATCAACGGCAACCAAGCCTGTTGTCTCTTTGGTGGGAACAGAGAATGTTTCCTGCAGCTGAATGAAATCTGGCTGCCTCCCGGGAGCTGAAGGGTACGGATGGTTCTGGTGTCTTGCTGGGAACAGGATGCTCCTGGGTAGCAGAGGTTCATGGAAAGGGATTAAGGCGCCTGTACGGAAAGGATGGACTACTTATTGACAAGAAGGGAAAACCGTGCCTTAAAAATAACAAGAAAATCTAATGATAATATGAGGGAAATACGGAAAAAAGCCTCTACTTAGTTACCAATAACAGAGACTCACAGGTACAAACCATTCTAATTGAGGCCCTTGTCATAATCTCTTAGAAGGTTTGAAATTCCTTCTGCAAAGAAATCTCCCTGCTGAGAGTGAAGTCAGAAGAGGTGCGAGTCACTCGGCACCAAATCCGGGCTAATGGGGGATGATCAAAAACACCCCACAACATTGGAACTGCTCCAAAGGTTCTTGGGTGCGTCTAACGGTGTGCAGGCGAGCATTATCGTGAACCAATCCCACACCAGAAGTCAGCATGCCCGACACTTGCATTGCACCGTTTCGATGATAACAATGCGCTTCACGATGCTGTTCCAGGTTGGCTTTCTTAAAATCCAGTTAAAATTCAGAACAAACAGACTTTAATTCTTTTATATTAATCTCAAATAATCCACAAAACTCCACAGATAGAAAGAATTAGAAATACATCACCTTCCGGACGTCCTCCATTTTAAGTCTCTTTCAACCTTCCTTCGTATTTTCACTCCCCTGTAGATTTCAGTTGTCTTTTTTAAAGCTTTTTTCGGGGATAATTTATTAGTTTTCTTACTCAAGCAGGCCAATAAAGTTTTCTTTTATAGAGTGTGATGGTGCAGTGGTTAAAAGCAGCGCTGCAGGCTATTTCTGCTTACTGCCATCTGCCATTAGCCAACAAAGTTCAGCAGTACGATTCTCACTGGCTCAAGGTTGACTCAGCCTTCCGTCCTTCCGAGGTCAGTAAAATGAAGACCCAGATTGTTGGGGGCAATATGCTGACTGTGTAAACTGCTTAGAGAGCACTGTAAAGCACTGTTAAGCGGTATATAAGTCTAAATAATAATAATAACCCCCAAATTGATGCCTTTATTGAGAGGTACCATGGAAAGCCTTTCACTTTGTATACAAGTGGAGTCATCATTTTAGAGGATCTCCACTGACCTCAATAGGGTCAAATGGAGAGAAGAAATCCATGAGATATTTTGGCTCTGCATGGTGAAACCATAAGCACCTGGGCTTTGAACAGGGGCTAGAAAAACTATCAGGAGCTACTATAATTTCTTAGAAAGAAAAGAAATAGGTTCTCAACATCTAGAACACAGCAACATGTTCTGAACTACAAATTTGGAATCAATCCATGTGTAATAAATAGCCAAGACTGATTAGAGTAAGATAACTGAGGTGCATCAGCTCAAACTGATCGAAAACACTCTGCAGTAAGTATGAGCCTAGAAAACCCCCACACATGTTTTTTTTGGAAGAATGTTATCCAACTCAGACATACTGAATTCTACAAAAACTTCTATCGTAAAAGTTGAATGAATTCCATTTGGGTGTTATTCTTACCATTTTCAATCCTTAAATATTCTGCATTGCTTCCTTATAAAACTCATTTAGCATTTCATTTTGTAAAACCAACCAAATATTATATAACTGAAATCATAAACTATAAACGTTTATCAAATAAATCATTAACCACTAGATTGTAATTTATGTGATCCAAAAATATGAGTGAGTGCAGGACAAAACAATACCTTGCGATTTGTGAAGCATGGGTTATCATACATCTCTACAGTAAGGGAATCCTTTCCCAAACCACTGAGGTTGACAATTCCATATTTACATCCTCCCCGTTCTACATCATTCACAGTGATTATTCTCTCAGCGGCCGAGTCTGCCTGCAAAGGATGTGAATTATTTTAAATTGATGCATTCTACAATTTTTCCCTGAAGGCACACCCACTGATATTCAATGATGAACATTTTTTATTCCTTTTAAATAGTTAATGCCCCCAAATGTCATAGTTTAACACATGTCAAATGTTTCTCCCATCTCACAGTCCCATTCTAGTTAGCTGTTGCATTCTTTCAAATGTTTCTTAAAATAATTTGTAAAAATATTTAAGAAAATATCTGCAAAAAAAGCCCTTAATGTAAAATTATATTACAACCTTAATGTAAATATTGTTTATTGGGCGTATAGATTGTTCTACTACTCTGACTCTAAGCATCATACAATTCCATAAATCTGTAATCTGAATTAAAATAAATACATAATAAAGAATAAAAACTAAACAAAAACTATTAATTTGCCAACATACCGCAATTAATTTAAAATTGTTGCTTCCAGAAACTGAGGAATTGAGGTCCTCAATTTCTAATTTCCTTCTCTGCATGCAATTCACTTTTAATTCATGAATCAGCCTATATAAGAACGCAAAAAAGGGAAACATGAAGTGCAAAACTGAAATTGAATGTCAATACACTATTACTTAGCTAAAAGGCAGTATTCAATTACTTAAAAATCTCCGACCCTGTTTATTCCTGTGTAAGTTTTAACCAGACTATTTGGTTAAAGTTCATTTTTATATAAGAGTATTAGATCTATACGGAATAGACATTATTTTAAAAATAACATTAACTGATCAAAGGTAAGCATAAACCTAATAACTACCAAGATAATTATCTGTAGGTTTACTCTTTCTGTAATGCAGAATCAAATATCCTAAACAGAATGTATCCACCCAGGAAGAGCCTCCTGAAAGTCCCCCAACCTCATACAGTTCATGGGGCACCAGATCAAGTGATAAGATCTTCTTGATGATAAGACCCTACTGGATCAAATATTTTATGCCTGTATGTACACGTGGCCTCAATTCATCCTGAGTTCAGGAAGCAAGTTAAAGGGTACTGTTAAAGAATGCTTTTGACTTACAGTTTTGTTTGGATGATATTCTTATAAGCATTATTATTTTAAGTGATTTTTTTACAAAATTGTATTATATTTAAAATATTTTTTACTGCTGAGAATCTATATGGATTGAGCAATTTAATAAAAACTGTCAAATGGGTAAATCAAGATAAACCCATAAAAATATTACGTCTCCAACAAATAGTCAACCTGGTTTTAGGTTTTGGTCTAGGGAACAGATTCTCTTTTCTGCAGGACTATTAAGGTCAACACCATAGTATAAAAGCTCTGCAACATAAACAGGTTTTAAAATATCTTACCTGCAATAAGTGATAGAACTATAGAATCCTAATTGTTTCTTGCGTAATATAATTGAAGAGTTCAGCCCAGATCTGGGTGTTTTCTATTGAAAACGATAAAAAACAAAATCATCTTTCTTATACTTGTTCAAATTAAATTATGTGCAGTTACCATTTTAATATCCAAAAATCGAATGGATTTCATACAATGTTATACCTCATTACTATGGTCAAACCAATAATTTAGCATCGCTGCTAACTGGTATTAGCAAAAGGATTTATAATGAAAGGCAGATGATAAAAAAGAAAAGACTATAATCTATCACTAATTTTAATGAGACAAAATGGTTTAAAAGCACCTACAAAATGTTAGCACTGTGTGACCATGATTCAATCTTACCTTTACAATTTTCTCATCCTCTTTTAAAAGTTTTAACCTTTGTATTTCCATCTCCTTTTGATGAATATTCTCCTTAGTGAGAGGATTGCAGTTGTTATGACCAGGAAGCAAGCGAAAATAGCGATTCTTTTCAGGATCATAATAAAATCCTGGTAATTCTTAAATAAGAGAATGACAAATTCTATTATTAGAAGCCTCTTTCAATTTCACTGCAGTCTTACCATCTGTAATATGAAACTTTATACTTCCAGTTCAATCCAAAGAAGTTGCTTTTGTTTATTATACTACAAACAAACATGGCTACTTAAATAATAAAACCCCAGTCTGAACATCTGACTCACTGTGTGTCAAACCATGATAAAACATATGAATCATTTATACTAGAAAGATTAAAATAACTCACAATAAAATGATGAATTTTAAGTAAAAGTTATCTAACATACTGTCCTCACTAAGAAGCAACTATTCTGTGCTTATACTGCATATTTTTCTCAAAATATTCAGATTTCAGAAGCACCAGAACTAACCAGTTATGATGGTTATAAAATAGTCAATCACACACATTTGCTTCAATTAAGCAAATATCTGCATCAAAGCTATTAGATAAAATTGTTTAACAATTACAACCTGAGACAGGAGGAAAGAATATAAACTATAAATTATGTTAAAAATTGTCTTCCTATGCTAATACCTGGGGAGTGAGGGAGAAGAACGGTTACTAAAAACAGCCAATTTCTATTTATCCATGTAATTTGTCATTCTGAAAATTAATTTATTTTTTTAAACCATGAAGGAAAAGTCTTGTTTTTGAAAAGTTAGATGATTTCTTTGAGGACTCAAACTTATAGAAGCGGTAAAAATCTACCAGGTACTGAAGAACTCTGGCATGTATGGGAAGATGCGGAGGGTGATTCCATTTGGCTTCTACTTGAGTTCTGCAAGCTTTGCAATTCTCTTTGTTCAGGCCTATGAATGTGTGAAAAAGAATTAAGAAGATAGTAGATAAGCTAAATAAGAAAGCAACTATCAGGTATAAAAATACTTAAGGGCTAAAAAGAGCAGAAAATGATGTCAAAAATTCAATCACTGTACATGGCACAATATCTCATCTTTAAATTTGTTTCTCAGGCCTTTCATTAATTTACCGAAGCAACTAACAGGGCAAGGAGGGTACTGAAAAATGGCATCCATTAGACTAGGGAATCTACCGTAGGAACCGCATGAACACTATATAGTTAATAGAATTCTTGGTGTTTGCCAATATGTTTATAACAGTATTTGGTATTTAGCAGAGGCTTTACCACAGTGCCAATAAATAAACTCTGTGCCATATCTTCTTAAATCAGAAAAGGGTGATAGTGGCACAGCAACTTCTTTCAGGTGCTACAGTAAAAAGAAAAAGAAGTAACCTTAATGTACAGCCTAGGTTCACAAGCTGAATATATCAGGTAAATATTTTAAGGATTACCCCAGTTGGTAATAATAAACCAAAACATAAAGTGTTCCAAGTACCACAGTAAAAGATGTGCTATATTACTTTAAAAGTATTAAAGTATTTATATTAGATACCAAACAGCAACCCATACAGTATAATCAAGATGAGGATTTGCTTTTCATTCACTTCTGGCACACAACTTTTAGGTTAACTATTGTCTTTGAAATACATTTTTAAAAGGCCAAAAATAAATACTTGCCTTTCAGTAGAATGCTGATGGTGATACACCATGTAAGGCTGAGTATTATGCATTCGTCTATGATTATGATGTACATGATTTCTTCGACCTCGCCATCTATTTCTCTTCATCTCTGTAATGAATTAAGGTACTTTAATAAGCATGTGCAGTTAAATATTTTTTTTTAAAAAGTGGTGGCCACCATCCTGATCTGCTAATCTAACATGGACAGAAGAACTTGTTCCACTGTGCATACAATATTCTTAATTAGGCACAAATTGTCCATCAGGTTGCAAACAAGTTCTTTAAATAGACATTTTCTTTGTACAAGTTTAATCCAAGTCTGCAATGTATTCAGGAGTTATACGGAAATAGTCCGTCCAAGGAACACCCCATTTTCAATAAATTCCATTTATAGGGAAAAATAGAGGAAGAAAAAATAATCAAACTTAACACTGTCATTTTATGTGTATAGATACACCTTTTCTGCAACAGCAAATAAATTGTTGCTATGTTTTTGACTTTCAGTCTAGCCTATAACCTGATGACTCTGTTGCCCCCAATCCAAGAACTACTGTAACTAGGTATGACTCTGTTCTGAGCCTAGGTAAGTTACTGCCTTTTTTGAATTTATTAAATTTCAACTTCTGCAAATATTAGCTTTAGGGGATGATCAAGCTGGGGTAAAACATCAAGGTAAGTTTAGCATGGCAGTTTTTAACTGCAGTGACGTAGGCTATTCTCTTCACCATTCTTTCTCTGCTCCCATTGCCTCTTGCCTCCAAGGATCTCTCCCGGTCTTCATTTTGTTTTTGCAACAATCCACTTAGTTATCTCATGCAGAAAGGGATTACCATACAATCATCCATAAACTTTAGGACTTAATGCTGTTTTTTTTTTTTGGTATTCTGATTTTGAATTTTCTCCACATCTAGCCTCTCTTATTCCAAAGTGCTTTAACGTTCAAGGACAGGCAACAAGCTAAGTCTGTCAAGCTCAAGATTTGGTAATCCTGCGGACACATCCATCTATTTCTCTTGGAAAAATACGAAGCAGTTTGCTATTGTGGAGGTCCTTTGTGCCCTCTGAGCTTGGCTGTTTTCTTGCAGACGTTTCATTACCAGGTAACCAAGCTCAGACCACCAAGGGCCCCACAGTTCAACCTGAGCTGCAAATATTCTCTTCTGTCGGTAGTTTGCTATTGTCCTCAGTCAGGATTTTATTTTTACTTATTTTGTTTAATTTCAACAGCCTTCCATCCAAGTCCGACCCTGGCAATTTTCTCGAAACCAGCTAAGATTCACTATTATCGTGTTTTCCCAAAAATAAAACCCGTTCTTAGATTAATTTTTTCTCAAAAGCCGCATTAGGGCTTATTTTCAGAGAAACACGGAATTAAATGTGTCTGTCTCGCTGACGATCTTAACTGGGGCTAATTTTTGGGGTAGGGTTTCTATTACGAGCATCCTGAAAAAATCATGCTAGGGCTTATTTTTCCTGGTTAGATCAGGAAATATGTAGGTGACTCCCAGCACCATGCACATTATGCAGTTCGCCCTTTGGATCAAGGGTCTCCAACCCTTGGTCCCTTTGAGAATTGTGGACTTCAGCTCCCAGAATTCCTTAGCCAGCATGGCGGCTGAGGAATTCTGGGAGTTGAAGTCCACAAGTCTCAAAGGGACCAAGGGTTGGAGACCCGTTTAGATCATCTGCTCAGTGCAGGAATCCAGTTCAACGCCTCCACGAGAAAAGGCGGCTCCCCTCCGCTTCAGCCAAGGAAACCTCTGAAACTGCTCCCTGGCTGCTGGGCAGCCGCTACCATCCGAGATGCCCACCTGTCCCTCGCTATTTAAAAACCTCCGCAACCGCAAGAGAGCCCTCCCGCTTTCCTTCAGTCTAACTGCCACCACTGGGCCCGAGGGGGGGGGAGGAGTTAGACTTAGGCCTCCTTCCTCGCCTAACGACTCCGGCCTTTTTTCCCGTCGTGAAAGCCGCAGACCTCACCCTCCTCGCCCGGCACCTGCCTAGCCCACCGCCAAAGCCGGGGTCTTGCGCCGTCGGACGCTTCCGCCAACCTCTCAGCCACTGGGGATTTTAATTGGCCAATAGCGGCCTATCCCGTCGCGTGTTCTTTGGAGAACGCGGAACCTCTCTCTCTCTCTCTCTCTCTCTCTCTCTCTCTCTCTCTCACGTGGTCTCGTTTCCTCGGGTCACGCGACTGTCCGGCCTTTGGAAGGGGGGGGAGGGACTTACTAAAACACGCCGAAGTAGGCGGGGCGCTGGGGAAAAAGAGGCGTTTTGATTGGGACGCGGGCAAATACGACGCTTGAGGACCGAGAGATGCCGAAAGGGCTCCTGTTATGACAGCAATTTCTCAATCTTGGCCGCTTGGGAGCGCGTGGACCTCGATTCCCGCCCTCTTGGAGGATTCTGGGATTTGAAGTCCATACGTCTTCAAGGTTGAGGAACAGCTGGGTTAGAGGACGAATCCGTCAGGATTGCAGAGCTGAAATATACTTTGTTTCCCTCCTGAAAACTCAATTGGGAAGACTAGTTTGGCAGCTGTGGATATTGCTCTACAACTTCTGTTTTATGACTTTTGTTTTAAAGGCCACGAATGAAAATCCTACCAAATGAATAAGGGGAACTGCAGAATGAACATGTGGCCATTCAGTTCTTGCTGGTCTTCCTTTGATAATGGGATACTAGGAAAATTATTTTTTATGAGAATTTTTTTATTATAACAAACAAATGCATCACATATTCCAATCAGCATCTGCCAACTGGTTACCTTTATCTTCCCTTCGTGCTTATCTATATATATAACAAACTAGCTGACCCGGTCACGCGTTGCCGTGGCTCAGTTTGTGGCTTTTTGAAGTGCCTGGGGCGGAGATGCACTCCCCCCCCAAATGCAGGCA
>JANHFO010010646.1:0-10981 GCA_032468095.1 Pareas carinatus | reverse complement strand
GCTGGAAAAGATGCCTAAAGAGCAGTTGGAGGGCCAGCTGCTCCAAGTCTGATCGATCTTTGGTAAGGACCCATATTAGGGCTTACCTTGATGGGATCAGAGTGGCCAAGTATAATTACTTCTCCTCTCTGATCTCGTCTGCCGATAATTGGTCCATCGCCCTGTTTGGGGTCGTCTGCTCCCTCCTCCATCTGGGGGGTGCCTGGGGCCCTGAGCAGGGATAGGCGGATGATTTTAAAGGCTATTTTTAAGCTAACATAGATCAAATCCGGAGCGATTTGAACTCTGACTGGGTAGCCGCAGGCGGGGTGATGAAGTCTTGAGAATGTTATTTGGGATGAGTTTGAGACTGTTGCTTCCGAGAACATGGACAGGATCCTTGGGCGGCTTAAGGCAACTACATGTTTTTTGGACCCGTGCCCCTCCTGGTTGTTGCTGGCCTCCCAGGAGGTGACACAAGGCTGGCTCCAGAACATCGTGAATGCTTCCTTGGGGGAGGGTGTCCTGCCTACTGACTTGAAGGAAGCGGTGGTAAGGCCCCTGCTCAAGAAGCCTTCACTGGATCCAGCTGATTTAAATAACTATCATCCCATCTCCAACCTTCCCTTCATGGTGAAGGTTGTCGAGAGTGCGGTTGCTCGGCAGTTCCCTCAGTTCCTGGATGAAACTGTCTATCTAGATCCGTTCCAGTCTGGCTTCAGGTCTGAGTTCAGCATCGAAACGGCATTGGTCGCGTTGGTAGATGATCTCTGAAGGGCCCGGGATAGGGGTTGTTCCTCTATCCTGGTCCTATTAGACCTCTCAGCAGCTTTTGATGCCATCGACCATGGTATCATGCTGCGCCAGTTGGAGGGGTTGGGAGTGGGAGACACCGTTCTTCGGTGGTTCTCCTCCTACTTCTCCGACTGGTCACAGTCTGTGTTGGCTGGAGGGAAGAGGTCAACGCTGTGGTGCCTCAGTTGTGGGGTACTGCAGGGGTCGATCCTCTCGCCTCTCCTGTTCAACATTTACATGAAGCCGCTGGGTGAGATCATCCTGGGCTTTGGGGTGGAGTACCATCAGTACACTGATGATACTCAGCTGTACATCTCCACCTTAGGCCACCGCAACGATGCCATGGAAGTGATGTCCCAGTGCCTTGAGGCTGTGTGGGTCTGGATGGGGTGCAATAGACTCAGACTCAATCCCTCCAAGACTGAGTGGCTGTGGCTCCCAGTGCCCGGACATAATCAGCACATTCCATCGCTGACTATTGGGGGCAAAATATTGGCCCCCACAGAGAGGGTTCGCAATCTGGGCGTCCTCCTGGATGCTTGGCTGTCCTTGGCGGACCATGTGGCAGCTGTCACCAGGGGGGCCTTTTACCAGGTTCACCAGTTGCGGCCCTTTCTGGATCGGGGCATCATGCGTACAGTCACTCAAGCACTCATCACTGCCTGCCTGGACTACTGTAATGTTCTCTACATGGGGCTCCCCCTGGGACGCATCCGGAGGCTTCAACTGGTGCAGAATGTGGCCACGCAGGGGATTATGGGGGGCCCGGGGCAGTGCCCATGTGACCCCTCTCATGGCGAGCTGCACTGGTTGCGGGTGAGCTTTCGGGTGCATTTCAAGGTGTTGGTGACTACCTTTAAAGTGCTTCATGGCTTAGGACCCAGATATTTACAGGACCACTTTCTAGCTCCCACTGACCGGTTTGCTCCCACGGAGAGGGCCTCCTCGGGGTGCGGTCAGCCAGTCAATGCCTGCTGGTGGCCCCCAGCGGGAGAGTCTTCTCTGTGGCTGCACCCACCCTAAGGAATGATCTCCCCCCTGAGATTCGAACTATCCCTGACCTCTGTGCTTTCCGCCATGCAGTAAAAACACATCTTTTTAGCCTGGCCGGTTTGGCCTGATCATACACACCCCTGTGAATTTTTTAATACTACACATTTTTAATTTTTAATCTGGTTTTAAATTGGTTTTATTATTAGTTGCTTAAATTTTTCAGCCATCTATTATACTTTGATTTAAACGTATTTTAAATTGTGTATGTTGTATTATATGTCCTTTGTGTTTTTTATTGGCTGTACACAGCTCTGAGTCCCTTCGGGGAGAAGGGCGGTATAGAAATTTAATAAATCTAAATCTAAATCTAAATCAGTAGACTCTGCTTTGACAGAGCTGACTTATATTTTCGGGGAAGTCTTATTTTCGGGGGATGCCTTATATTCCAGCAAGAGGCAAAAATGTAAGTAGGTCTTATTTTCGGAGGATGTCTTATTTTGGGGAAAACATGGTAGTAATATTACTAATTACTGCAAGTACCTTTACAACAAAATTAACATTACTTACCCACTTCAAAGATAAGATCAAAGCTTCTTTAATATTCACATGGTATGCCAATAACTGAAGAAAGAATGAATGAAAGGCAATACAGTCCTTATTTTTTGCTATTCATTACATAGAACCAACACTCACAGTTTCTAAAAAGATGACAGAAGTAATGCCACTGAAATCAATATGAGTTATACGAATTGAAAACCGACATCAGTAATAAGCAAAATTGACATTTTCCTCATGAAATGGGTACAGGAATAATGTTTTTATCAGCTAGTGGATGATAGAAGAAACAGAAACAGAAAAAAAATTCTCAATTGTTATGATAATGAATGTCATCAGGGGTATCATGCTAAAGTAGGGTTTTTATTTATTGATTTATATTTCATATTTATTATTTTTCATAAATAATTCAAGTCAGTAAACATCTGTAATACTTCTTTCTCCCTCTATTTTCCCTACAACTGATGCCTTAATAAGACTTAATTTGGCTCTTCCAATGAACATTATTTTCAAGCTTTCCATAGCCAAACCCAAATATGTAATTCAGTAATTCAATCTTTCATCAGGTAATTGCAAAAGTGACAAATGAATGAGAGAACTTCTTGAAAGAACATGCTAACAACCATTTGTAGTAAGAGATACCTTCAGAGGACTGGATGATGGAGATAAATATTTTGAAGAGATGAACTTTCATGATGCTATTTTGTTTATGTCATTTATTCCAAGATAAATTTATCCAACAAATAGTGGAAAATATTTCCCAAAAATACAGAGCTAGGTGAGAGTGTTTTTTAGTCCAAAGTAAAATAATATGAAAGCCTACCATAGAAGAAATTATGCAATTACTATGTTATCTCATTTTAGGGGGTTTAAGATATAAGATCTAAATATATAAGAGCCAAGCATTTCACAATACTTTGGAATTTCCTCAAAACAGCACTCAGGCATGCAGCCAGTGAGAAAGTCAAGCCGGAGTCAAGGCACTGAAGCAATGAATAGGTAGAGTTATGGGTTGGGTTTCTCTTGATTTTCTTTTTGCATTGTTTGTATTGTTTGTGTTTGTATCACTGTTGTTAACAACCCAGATATGTATGCTACCAGATGGGTAGCCATAGAGATCTTTTATATAAATAAATAATACATGTAATACAAGCAAGAAGGAAGTTAGACCAGGCACTCAAGCTTGGTATTTCAGATTATTAGAGGACAGGTTACATTTTGTTTAACAGTATGATCTTAAAGGTGACTTTAATATTTGGGCTTCCCCTGCACATGCCCTTTTAGAGAATAATTCAGTGGACAAAATCATGGAAGAAAAAAATGACATTGACACAGAAGTGAAGGGAAACTTGAATAAAAAATTCTGGTCAGCCTTCTCAGAATTTTAAAACGCTCCTGATTGTATAGAATAAAAATGTGTCTTTGAACCAACAAAACCTGATCCTAACCATCCTCCTGAATACACTTCTCTCTGACTGAATGGTTGTCAAAGAAATCTAATACAGGAGCAAAAAAATCTGCTTTCTTATTACTCAGAAGTGGCAACTAGCAGAGGAATGTGCAGGGCTCACAGAAATACACTCACCTCCAGGGTTTTTAATCATAACAATGGACACTTTGCTTCATAAGTACTAAGCCTCAGGAGGAAAAGAAGACTTAGCACATTTAGCTATGAATTGCAGCCGATTAGAAAATTAATAGAGGATTATGAATGCAGTGGGAGGGGGACAAAAAGGGAAATACCTGAGCCAGACAAACTCCAGAGGGTAGAGCCTTTCCCAATCGCACCCACTAGTAGAGCAGAATTAATTAAGCAGGCACGAGAATAGTTCAAAGTTTGAACCTATCAGCTGAAATTCTCTTGGTAAGAGGCCACAGACATCAGGGTAGACTCAACTGTAATTCTTTACTTCTTGCCTGGTGCCTTGCATTTTTGATAATCAGATTTACTTCAAAAATCAAATATAACCTATATTATGGCGAACCTTTTAAAGACCAAGTGCCCAAACTGCAACCCAAAAGCCACTAATCTATCACCAAGTGCCAACACAGCAACACAGCAACCCATGACTCGGCTGAGGAGCTCGCAGCCACCTGGAATAGGGCGACGGGCCCTTGATCGGGTCGTGCCTTTGCGGCCTCTGACCTGGCGCTGCCTCGCCCTGGCTCCCTGGTTTTCTGAGGAGCTGAGGGAGATGAAGCGCTGGAAAAGACGCCTAGAGAGCAGTTGGAGGTCCAGGCGTTCCATTTCTGACCAATCTTCTCTTGGGACCTTTATGAAGGCCTATGTGGGTACGATAGGGTGGCTAAGAAAAATTGCTTCTCCACTCTGATTGCGTCCACTGATAACTGCCCTGTCGACCTGTTTGGGGTGGCCCGCTCTCTTCTTTACCGGGGGGGGGCAGGACGACCCCTCGCAGGGTTCGGCGGAGATGTTCAGAGGTTATTTCCAGGAGATGATCATGCGTATCCGGGATGGTTTGGACTCCTACTGGACGAGTCCAGACGGAGTGACGGATGCAGGTCTTGAGACTGCTTTTTGGGATGAGTTTGAGACTGTTGTACCTGAGGACATGGACAGGATCCTGGGGCAACTTAAGGCAACCACATGTTTACTGGACCCCTGCCCTTCTTAGTTGGTGCTGGCCTCTCAGGAGGTGACATGAGGCTGCCTCCAGGGTATTGTGAATGCTTCCTTGAGGAGGGTGTCGTTCTGACCGTCTTGAAAGAGGTGGTGGTACGGCCCTCCTCAAGAAACCTTCATTGGATCCAGATGATTTAAGTCATTATCGTCCCGTCTCCAATCTTCCCTTTATGGCGAAGGTTGTAGAGAGTGTGGTTGCACGACAGTTCCCCTGGTCCCTGGATGAATCTGTCTATTTGGATCCACTCCAGACCGGCTTCAGGACTGGGTACAGCATGGAGACGGCATTGGTCACATTGGTGGATGATCTCTGGAGGGCCCGGGATAGAGATTGTTCCTCTATCCTGGTCCTGTTAGACCTCTCAGTAGCTTTTGATACAATCGACCATGGTATCATGCTATGCCGGTGGGGGGTGTTGGGAATGGGAGGCACCGTCTATCGATGTTGAGGCTAAGAAGGGATAAATTCCCCCATTCGATAGAAAGTCGCCGCTCTGCCTTCCTGATAGCATTTTCAAAGAAATAAAACCCGGTAGATATCTGAGTAAATACTTTTATTCAAAACAAACAAAGTAAATATATCGAGGCTTAGATAAAACTACATCTTTGAAAGAAGGCTGGAGGAGAAGTGTTCCTCCTATGGCGTCTCAGAGAAGAGAAAGGAAAGAATGTGAGAGATAAGCATGCGCAGTAAAACTATAAATCACATGGTCTATGACATATCAAAACAATCTGACGTCCAGCAGAGTCAGTGAACATAGACTAATTAATTACAAGAGATGCCTGGCTTAGCTGGCAACAGTTTAACAGCGTGACAAACCATCCCCACTAAACTATTCCATAAAACAACATGGCACTCCTCATTTCTAATGCCCCACTTTGCCTGCTTTGAGTACCTCATCCAAACTTTGAAACAGATGGAAAAGACTTCTTACATCTACTTTAAGGAGTTACTGAAATGAAGGCGTTAAGAAAGAGTTCCTTCCTTGGTGAAGAGAACTGTATCAGTAACCTGTAACTGTAACCTCTCTGATACAAAATGGTTGACCAAAGCCAAACAAAATTGCCTTCTTCTGTCAATTCTAACACATCATATTTTGCAAGACATATTGAAACATTTTTTTTGAGAGCTAGAACTCCATTTGCTGATTGATGAATTTGATGTAAAGAACTCACTCACAATTTAAAAAATAGCTCCCTTCTAAATGCAGTCATTTAAACAAACATTTATTTGGATATATGTTCTAATTATAGTAAGTGTCAGGTTTTAGCTAAAGGAAATAAATTGTGCTATAAAAATCTATGCTGTGGAATTTATTGTCTTTTAAATAGATTATAAATGAAAATTAATAGAACAAAGATTTAAGTGAGCATAATGAAGCTTTGAGATTTGGGAACTTGGCTGATCTGTTTTGCCAGTCTCAAGTAGTACATCTTCATTTACTGACTCTTTCTTGCTTAATATTAATGTTTACCATAATTCAGGAAAAAGAATGCTAATTTGATCTGTTTTTGTTCTAGTTTACTCATTTTTAGCACATGTTCTTCCTATAGACATAATCTCAGTTGTTACTAATGTATTAACTATATGCTTATAATATCTTTCTACAATTTTGAGAATGAAATGAAATTAGTAATGATGTGACTTTTTAAGCGTATTATAAATATATGTGTATGTTGGGTTTTTTGAGCATTTTTTTATTATAACAAACGAATACATCACATATTCCAATCAGCATCCGCCAACTGGATACCCTTATCATTTATCCTCCCTTAGTGCTTATATAATCATATATTCTTAAAAGATTTTAACACCTGCTCCTTCCTCCTATTACACATTTGAATAATTTCTTATCACATATAAAACCATTTTTTCATTTATATAAATGTTACATCAACCATATCCTGATTTACCAATCTTAATCTAGAATATTTTTCAATATTATTCCATTTTTACGGTCTGTTTTGTTATTTAGCTTTAATCATCCTAAATATTTCGCTTTTATTGCTTCCATATCAAATCTCCACCAGTCAGCCATCTAATTCCCTTTGTTCTTCTTACCTCAAACGTAAGAGATCAATTTTTGCTTCTATTCGTTTTAGAAAGTCATTTTACTCCATTTTTTAAAATTCTGTCACAGATTTATCATTTGTTAATTCTATTAAACCTTTGCATCTTACACATTAATTATATTTTTGTATTACTTATACAATCTACTACATTTTAAATCTTATAATTCATCCTATTTATCTTTTCTAAACATAGCAAACTTATCATTTATTAATTTTTTTATTTTAGTCCATATAACTTTGCCCATTTTGTTATTTAAACATTAATTATCATCTCCTTTTATCCCACATTCATTATGTCACTACTCAATATCAAAAACTTAAAAAATTCTATTCTATATAACATTTTAATTAATATGCTTAATGATTCAATAAAATGAAACTTTGTTTCATATTCAGTTCTTCATTTTACGATACTTTTATCTGTCCAAATTTCTCCATAAGTTCTACATCTGTGTCTCTCTTTTGCCTGCATCTTTGAAACTATTCCATTTCTCTCTTCTTATTTTTACCAGACTTCCTCAGGTTTCCCTATTGATGTCTTACGTTTCTTTGAAGCTGTTTTGTAGAGTCGTTTTTCTTGCTTGCTTCTTATGATGCTCATGGGGTTGGTTGATGCTTTCTTTTTAAGAACCTTACGCCCTTATTTGAGCCTCCTTTTGACTTTTCAATTGTGATTTGATTTCTCCTTTTTAAGCATAGTCACCTCTCCAGAAACTTGTTGTTTTCTTTCTGTTTTTTCCAGTTTGTCAGTGTAGTTGTTGCCCATACTGCAGTCATCTGTCTTTTCTTTACTTGGATTTTTTTCCTTTGGCATTTGTATACACCTTCCATCCATTTTTTGCAAGATTTCTTTAAAATTAGCTTTCTGTAAGTCCATAAATGTCATTATCATTTCGTGCATATATTTTAATATTTGTGTTGTCATTTTTATTTTTCGTAACTGCCCCTCTCTATATTTTGCTTAGCAACAAGTCCTGGAGTTTCATTTCTTTGTAAGTCCAGATATTAGTCTTTCTCACTGAGATCACCACTTTGCAGCTGCTAACCAACGTCAAAGTCAGGCACTTACTTATCATTTTCACTTCACCACCAGCTTTCTATTCTTTTTTAAAATATATCTAACAAAATCTTAAGGCTTTTACAATCTTGCATTGTGAAAGCAGTATATCATAAGTTTTAATATAGATAGAAAGTCATTTCACCTCTAGACTCTTTGTTTCAGTCCAAAGTTTTTTTCTTTTTTATATAAAATTAATCCTTTCCATTTTTGGTTGCCATTTTTTTTTCTCTTTTGGGTGTTAACTTTTAAAAAAATCTTTTTAATCAGGTAGCATAGTCCTTTGGGGTAGGATTTTGAAAAACTCACCCAAGTGACTAGATGTTGATTGCTGGCTTTTTTTGTGGCTTGTTTCCAAGCCACTTTCATTCTTGCTTCAGGCTCATCTGCGACTAAACGCTGTGAAGCTTGCAGCACAGTATACAGATCTTTTGAGGGATTCCTTCCCAGCCCCTGGGTGGTCACCACCTCCCCCGGAACATCTCCACCCTTCATTGCTTCTCTGAGGCAACCTTAGGGTCAGCTCCAGGCATGGAACTGACCCGATCTATCAGCTGTCAGGCAGTTCAGTTCTGGAACTTCCTGAATCTGCTGCTTCACCACCGTGCTGTCTGCCGGAAGTCCCATAATTATATGCACATGTTTTGTGAACATGTTAAAACAGGCACTAAATAAATGGGACTTTAACTTAACCAAATGTTTTTTTTCTTTTTAATATTAAGAATTGTGTCATACAAAGAAAATATTGGAGGGTTAATCATATAAATTCCTGAATATAACTCTAAACACATTATCTAGCAATTTAAATGCTACTAAGGCAATACAATATATCCCACTTTCACTTCTGTTTTTCTCTTTTCATATAGCTATCTCTATGCTTGAATGAGCTGCATAAACTTTAGTCCCATAGATGATTAGAATTTGCAATCACTTCACACCATCTTTTTGTTCAGTGGTTTTCATTTGTATATATGTGCTTTTCTTATATTTTCATAATGTTGAAATGAAGCATTTTGATAAATAAAGGTCTGTATTCTTAACTCCTGAAACAAATACAAGAAATGCTTGAAAACTTATCTATTATAATTGTTTATATGGTATTTCATAGTTTTCAGAAATTTTTTAATTCTAGAGATGACAAAAATCCTGCTATACTTTAATGCATTTTTGCATTCTGAATTTTGACAATTTATTGGTACTTATTTGCATTCAAGTTATATTTTTTACCACAGAAGCAAAAACAGGATGCTAATTGGGAAAACATAGTTGTTGCCTGTAGATGTTTATTCTAAACTAGTGAGGAAAAGAAGCATATATTTGTCAGCAACTTTGAGATAATGATATTAAATAAAAGAAATGTTCATGTTTGTCTTTAATAAATTAAAACAGTATGACTGGTTTTGTACTTTTTCTCAAAATTGAAATATTTGCAGTATTAGCAGATATTTGATTTCATTAATTTTATCAGTAAACCATCATAACTTGATTTGAAATAAAAACACAGAAGTTATTATTGTATTGCCACTTTGACTATGCAGAACTTTTTATGAGTCCTTCATGTGAAGGACTTCATTCAAGAAATGTGTCCAATCGTTGTCAATGTGCTGACTGATGAAGAAGTTCTTTATCTTGCTCTACAAACTGTAGGATGGATATAGAGTTCTGTAATAGCAAGCAAGAAAGGACAAATCTAACTATCAGGATACCTGATTAGCATGGATTAATAAGGAAGAGAAAGCACCTATGCATTTTATTTCTTATGCCTATCAGTATCCTTCATATATAGTTCCATCTTTCCATAGATTTTACACAAGACTTTATTATACTAAAGAATGTGTTTGGATAACATTCCAAGCCTGTATCTGGAGCATAGAAATGTGTAGCTTGTTAAACCAGTAGTCTGGTTTAACAACTGCAAATGTCTATGGTGCAGATACAGGAAATCTGTTTGAACATCAGAAAAAGTTTCTTTGCAGGTACTTATAATTATGTAGATGTTTAGTTTGTTGTTAAATGTCTAGTTTTAAAAGGTAATAAATCTATAAATGACATTTGCTAAGCAGTGGAATATAAAATATAAATTGTATGAAGTGACTTACTTTCACTTCAGTGAAACAAAGATATCCAACTTAATAAAACAATTATTGGGGCCTGGAGCACTTTGGGTTGGTGCTGCTGCTAGACTTCTTTCCAAGCCGCCCAAGGTCTTCAGGTTGGATGGCTTGAGATTTCCCAGAGTATCTATCAAAGCTACTTGATCCAATTAACCTTTAATATAGCCTAGGAGTCCTTTAATACACACAAGAGGAGTCCAGACTATTACATGCTAAGCACACAGTGGATGCCAGAACTGTCCAATCTGAAAAATCTTAGATACACCAATTTTTGACAGGCTATGTGAAGGAAGTGAGGAGTGGATCCTCAATAGCGCTCACCAAGGAATGAATGAATGAATGAATGAATATCACCTTCATTTGTGAAGAGTGACACCTGGTGGTCACTGATTACAGGGATGGAACATTTAGTTTTACATTTGCCCTTCAGCCCAGATTAGGGCCATTGCAGGCAGATACCAATTATTCATTAACAAGAGAAGTTCACCGGAAAGTCTCCCTTCTTTTTCTGGTGAATTTCTCCTGTTAATAAATACCACATTCTTTGCAGTACAAAATATTTCAGCCAGACAGGATTGCTGAAGCTACCCAACCTTGAAAACCTTCCGAACAGGTTGAGTGATCTTCAAGCTAACCACTTTAGTGCATATGCATTTGCTAAAGGGATTCCTTCCAGTGCTGTGGGAGAAGATTCCTGAGTCCTTTCCTAGTTAACATGAGGTTTTTAAGAATAAATGTTACAATAAGTCAGCATTGAGGAACAGCCCTTAT
>JANHFO010010642.1:105544-120542 GCA_032468095.1 Pareas carinatus | reverse complement strand
AGGCTGAGTCAACCTTGAGCCAGTGGGAATCGAACTGCTGAACTTACTGGCAGCCGATTGTTAACAGAAGTAGAATGCAGTACTGCACTGTAACCACTGCACCACTACAGCTCTTATAAACATATTAGTTATTTTGGGGAAACGTAATGGACTACAGGTAGTCCTCAACTTACAATCACAATTGAGTTCAAATATATAAATGTATATAAATGTAACTGTGCAACACAAGTTGAAATTTCAGGTGATAATATCCTTTTGAACTGCATACCTAGTACCTGGAATTTGACAACCGGACAACATAAATGGATTCTCTGTGCCATTCCTATGGCCGCAATGCTGATGTTGAAGAATTAGAATTTATCGTCCCTTTCACTGAATGGATTGAAGACTAGATTGCATACGTCACCTATGAGCAGATTGGATTTCGACGTAAACTTTGTATGGATAAGTATGATAAAATATGGGACTCATGTATATGAAGTACAGACAATGACTTCAGCTAACGATTGCAGTGATTCTCTTAACTATGATTTATTTAATGACTGCCCTAAAAAGGTTGAAAAATTGAGTAAATTTTATAAGTGATACATTTTACAATCATCACAACTTAAAATGTTAATGGGCAGACTCCATTACTGTCATACATTGAGGTCTGCCTATTGAGTTATGGTCCCTTAAAGCACCTAACTGGTTGGTTTACAAAATGGCTGGCTAGCTGAGACATACTGAGTCATGCTAATTGCTTAGAACCAGGATGCTTTTTATAAAAGCAGGAGACTTGAGAGCACTCTCTGTCCTTCGATATTCTACAACTCTGCTTTTCTTCTGTATTTGATCCTGTGTGTTGCTGCTGAAGATTGCTGACCAACGTTGTTGGTGAAATTGCTGGTGAAGACTGCTTGCTAACTTGGTTAGTAAAAAGGACTGCTTGACTGTGTATGAAAACTGGACTGTTGATTTAGAAGCCTGGACTGTGTTTAACTTTCTGTTTATAAAGACTTTTAAATCTACTGTATTCTGTGCCTGTGTAATACTGGTTTCCATCGCAACTTCCTAGCCCACAGCATTTTTCCCTACACACACCATCTTCTTGTTCCTAACATTGGTTCTAAGCCTAGGGGGCTAACACTACCTGTACATGATTTTGATCTCATGAATAAAAAGGGCAAGAATAACATAATACTTGTGGAGTGCCTCAGGGGTTGATCCTCTCGCCTCTCCTGTTCAACATTTATATGAAGCTGCTGAGTGAGATCATCCCAATGATGCGGTTGAGGTGATGTCCCAGTGCCTGGAGGCCATGCGGATCTGGATGGGGTACAACAGACTCAAACTCAATCCCTCCAAGACCGAGTGGCTGTGGCTGCCGGCATCCCGATATAGCCAACTTATTCCATCGCTATTGGGGTTGAAACTCTGGCCCCCTCGGAAAGGGTCCACAACTTGGATGTCCTCCTGGATGTGCGGCTGTCCTTGGGAGATCATGTGGCAGCCATCACCAGGGGCACCTTCTACCAGGTTCGCCTGGTGCGCCAGTTTTGCCCCTTTCTAGATCGGGATGCCATGCGGAAGGTCACTCAGGCACTCATCACGGCCCGCCTGGACTACTGTAATGCTCTCTACATGGGGCTCCCCTTGGGTCGCATTCGGAAGCTCCAACTGGTACAGAATGTGTCCGCACGGGGGGTTATGGGGACCCCTCTCCTGCGCGAGCTGCACTGGCTGCCGGTGGGCTTTCGGGTGCGCTTCAAGGTGCTTGTGATGACCTTTAAAGCACTCCATGGCTTAGGATCCAGTTATCTACAGGACCGCATTCTGCCAGCGAATACCTCCCACCGACCTGTTCGCTCCCACAGAGAGGGCTTCCTCAGGGTGCCGTCAGCCAAACAATATCAGCTGGCGACCCCCAGGGGGAGAGCCTTCTCTTTGATGGCTCCCACTCTCTGGAACGACCTCCCCCCAGAGATTCGTCTTATCTCGGACCTCCGTGCCTTTCGCCATGCCATAAAAACTCACCTATTCACCCAGGCTGGTCTGGCCTTACCATGCCTTCCTTCGCTTAGTAACCATTATTATTTTTATTCTAATTTTATATTTTTAATCTGTTATAAATTGGTTTTAAAAATTATGATTTTAAATTTAGCCAATTATCTTTTAGTAATTTTAGGTTGTATGTTGCTGTACATTGTTATTCGTTTTTAATCTGGCTGTGCACCACCCTGGGTCCCTTCAGGGAGAAGGACATTATAAAAGTGTTGAAATAAATAAATAAATAGTGAAGGGTCTTGTGAGGGGTCAGGGGTGGGTCACATATGGAGATGGGCTTGTGATCGGCCTTGTGATAAGGAGATCAGGTGAGGATCATTGGAAGGTGAAGTACAGGTTGGGGGAGAGTAGTGGGCTGGTTGAAGGTTGGTGCTCTTGTTGTTTGGTTGTGCTGTTGATTTGAATTCTCAGGGTTCATAGGCTGGTTGCGGGTCAATGTGTCTATTGATGGAATTGCTTGTGGAGTGCCAGGATTCAATAAACTCATGAACATGGTGGGAGGTAGTGTGGCCAATGATCTTTGCATTGCTCCAATTGAATTGGTGCTGTTCAGTGTCTGTGTGGGTAGTAATGAGTGATGTGACATCATGGCATCTGACTGCCAGCTGGTGCTCATGGATATTTACCACTATTGCAAACTGAGTGTTTACCTACCTCAGTGATGGCGAACCTATGGCACGCGTGCCACAGCAGGCACACAGAGTACTCTCTGTTGGCACATGAGCCAAGTCTCCCAGGCATCACCCCAGAACTGAGCATGCTCAGAAATGAGTAACAGTGCTAGGCGATGACATCACGAGAACATGCACATGCTCAGAAAGAGAGTATCGACACTGAGTGATGACATCATGGGGACATGTACATGCTCAGAGAGTAGTGGCGCCGGGTGATGATGTCACAAACTATGATTCATTACTCATGACTCATCTGAGCACTCAATGTCTAACAGGTTAGCCATCACTGACCTAGTTAAATAAAATATTTGCAGGCAAATAACCAACTCAGAGAAACACAGACACAAACACCACAATAATTGAAACAAGTTACTGAGGAAGGACAAGTCACTAAAACAATGCAACCCATTCCCAACTGAATGCAAAAGGATAAGAGTGTCAGCCTCATCAGCTAAGAGATCTACAGTAGCAGCACCAAGAAAGCCAACTATCCCTATTCCAGCCACAAATTTCCAATGTGGTTTCCATTTGCTACACAGTCCTGTGTACTGTTATCCCCAAATTCTCTTTGTTTGGGGTGTTCCATAATTAAAATCCCTCTATCTCTGAATATGAGGTTACTGTTTTATTCTGAAAAGTGAAATGGGAACTCTATAGGACCAGTATGTCTAGACTGTAAGAACAAGTGGAATAATAAAGAAGAAAATATATGACTTTATAAACAGCACTGAACTACAACTTCAATTTTCAACTTCAACCAATGTGACTAACCAGCAATATGCAATGTATTTTTGTGTGTGTATAGTGTCACATTGCCAACACCTTGAATACTTTACTTTTAATGATTATGGTTGTTGATCATAATATTACTTGTAATAACAGTAATAAGAGATCAACAATAACAGTAGCAACATTTCCCATCATAACATGATGACATGATGAATGTACTTATGATTGTGATTGTATTCATGATTAAGATCACTGGTTTTTGATTGCAACTTATATGTACATGACAAGATGAATGTACTTTACAATTATGGGTGTATCTTATGCTTATATCTACATGACAAGATGAATGTACTTTATGACTATGAAATGAATGCATCTTATGCTTACATATACAATGATTATGCTTATATATACAAACGATTATGAATGTATCTTTAATTGTAATCACAGTTTGTTTATTGCATGTATGTAGATATTGAGCATGTACACCAGAGTCAAATTTCTTGTGTGTCCAGACATACATGGCAAGATAAATTTTAATTCTGATTCTGATTTGTAAAATTGATGGCCTCGGTGAAGATTAAAAATAATGCAGGGATAACTCTCTCAAAATTGAGATGCCATCTTTCCAGGTCTCAGGAATTCTGATGCCTGCAACCAAATTCAAGAAGGCACTGACCTAAATCTGGGGTCTTCTCCACCCATCCTTCAAGAATGCCAGAGGCCAAATTCAAGGGGCTGAAAGATGTAGGCCTCTTCAATTCACCAAGGGATTGCTGCAATGAACATGGGACCTGGAAATAATGCCCAAGGGGAATCAAAAGCAGCTGTGCTTTTTATGATTTTCAGGTATTTCAGCAGCCAAACTCCTGGAACAATATGTATCTGGTACTGGTGTTCTCTCTCAATTTTATATAACCCATATTATCCAAAAGTTCCTTGTGTTTTTCCTGACTTTTTAATTTCCTACTTTTTTTGGAGGCTGATTCCCTTGTGAGCTTGGTTTTGTGTCCTGAGCTTGTCCTGGATTTACGAGGGCAGGTCTGATCCGGTGGATTTATTACAGCAATAAACCAGATAACAAGCTGCCATTTGTAAGGCAGGACACTGGTGGAAGTAAACCGTAGTAGATGCATCTCTTACCCATTTTGGGATCGATGAGTCCTTTCCCAATATCTGCCCCAGCCCATGTCTGAAAATGTCATCCATAGCATGATTCTGAATGCTGACTAGGGCTCCAATTGGAAAGAAATTGTACTTCTCAGGTACAATTCATTCCTTGCTCAGAATGTTCAAATACATGGTGGGAAATGTCAAATTTAAATGATTTCCATTACACATTCTTAATTGAGGCCTAAAGTTGTCGTGATCCAAGAAGGAGAGTGCTCTAATGCTTGGATATTGCAGTTTGTGCGAAATCACAATTCCGTGTATGGCGTTTCAGAAGAGTAGTTAAAAAAAGTCATATGAAGTTCCAGGGAAATAAAATTTCCTCCCCTTTATTTACACAACACTGTCTAGCTACATAGTAGGGCTGTATTACTACTCTACTCTGCTCTGCTCTGCTCTGCTCTACATTCTGTTCTATTCTGTTCCTTTTTTCTGTTCTGTTCTGTTCTATTCCATCCCATCCCATCCCATTCTATTCTTCTTTTCTATTTTACTCTACTCTATATTCTCTTCTATTTTATTCTATTCTATTATTTAAAATTAAAAAAGGTCTCTTTATCATCTAAGATAAGGTTCATTTTCCCCCCTTAAAATAGTTAATTTTCCGTCAGATGGTAAGGCTCTGAAGCAACAGATAATTATTTCTGAAGTAATGGAAACAAGTCATTTTTTCCCAGTCTAGGATAGATAGGTCTATCTTAAATGAAGGATCAATTTCCTTTAAGACAGAACTTGAAGGCACACATACATATAACTTATACAAATAGCCCGCAGCAATGAATTTGGAGGAGAAATACTTGACATCTACATCAAATGGCTTGCTAAAGAAGAAGAAGAAATATCCTGTTGTAACAACTCCCTTCCCCGCCTCCAGTGGATATGATTTTTTATTATTATAAACCAAAAGAGACTGTATTTTCAGTTAAAGTGCACCCTTTGCCAATTCATATGACTCCAGCCTGTTTCTTATCCAGGCTAATGGCACAACTCCCACTTATTCCCAAAGAAAGCAAGAGCACGTCCATGGAGTGAAAAGGTCAACAGAATGCAATTACATCCCAGTCTGGAAGGGGAAAATGTAAAAAATCCCAATTAAAGTCAAAGAAAGTTTGGTCAGGCAGAATGGGTTATCCATTAGTCACCAAAAGTTCGAATTGCTATTATGCTAATGAATGCTGACTCTTCTTGGCTGGGATATTTCATTTGAATTGGGCTCCCTGCCTTCTTTTTTCAAAATGTCTGAAATTTAAGCATTTATCAAATCAAGTGTATTCTGTGCACCAAGCTCTGGCTTGCCACTCAGATTAAGTAATTCAAATTAAGGGTTTTTACTGCTCATCTTCTGAATAAAACTGTAGGCGGGTACGTGTTTGCTAGTGAATATTTTGCAATAAAAAGTTTATTAGGAATAATTATAGATTACACCAGTCATAAAGTTGTCAAAAACCCATCCTCCATCTGTTAGAAGGCCTCAAAGATATCACTAAATGAATGTGTTGTAATCTTTAATAAAATGTATTGGCAGAATGTAATCTTTAGTAAATTCCTAAAATAAATTAACCGCCTGAAAAACAAAGGAGATTATCTCTCACAGCTTTTCATGCCAGACAAGAATTCTTATCTGGTTTATTGAATACTTTCCCTAGCTAAAGATTTCTACTTGGATGTCAGCGAAAATAATTGGTAGGATGACATTGTGAAGTGCAATGAAATAATCCTTTCATCTTTTTAAGATGGCGAAGGACAAATGGAAAAACAAATGGATGGGCTGAATTATTGGCTCAAAACCCATGAAAGTTGTTTTTTTATAGTTGGTGCCGTGAAGTAAGTAAAGAATGCTGCAAATGATAATATGGGATGTTTAAAATTAGATTTAGGTTGTGATCCTGAACAAGGGGAATAAATACCAGAGGAATCTATGACATTTCTTTTTAAATGATAGTTGGAGATTCATGGCGATAAGAAACAGATTTCTGTGGAATCTTTCAGAATCCAGAAGAAGCATTCAGAGGGGCAACAAAGCACGAGTCCAAGATATACAATCATATATGACTTCCTTATTCTATATCAAAATAACTAGGTGAATTGGACCAAAATGTATTTCTGTCTTGGTAGTGAGCAAGCAGATGTCTCAATCAGGATTACTGAGGGTCAGAGACTTTACTTTTTCTGTACAAGCTTGTACTGATAATCAAAGTCTCCTGTCTCCCCACAATTATTGCCATCTTTTCTTTAAATCGCATCCTATTTTTTCCCCACTGATGACCGATCAACTGGGAAGCGGGGTCTCATGGATGGACTTCTACAGCCCAGACAGAGTGGCCAAGGACCTCCTGAGATTCACCAGCCGTAGGTTGCTCACCTGTATTGCAAAGAACATGTGGAATCAACAAAAACTACGTAGGATTTTTCCCACGTTAAACAAAACAGAATGAGTTTCAAAATCCCATCCTTTCCTTGGTTTGGTTTAGTTTTACATTATGTCCTATTGCTATGAAAGCTGTGGGGGAAAGCTGCCTGTGAAATCCTCTTCCGGTATTACACAGTACAATCTCGAGTTGATCATTTCTTTTCTTTTATGCCCATTGATTATATATTTCACTAATTTCCAAAAGATAGAATAGAATAGAATTCTTTATTGGCCAAGTGTGTCTGGACACACAACAAATTTTGTCTCCGGTGCATAAACTCTCAGTGTACATATAAGCTGCAAGGAATAAATTATGATCATAATCATAAAATACATTCATCATGTCATCATGTCATAAAACACATTCATCCCGTCGTAAAACACATTCACCGTGTCATAAAATTCATTCATCATGTCATAAGATATATTTTTGTGAATTATGTTAAGTATTAACATTTATATTAAGCGTACACTGCTACAATGTATCTTTTCAATACTTGTAATTTAGTATAAACCATGGTCCACCATTTCTTTTTTAACTCTGTTCCCAAAGAGCTGTTTGATCGGGACCATACATTGTGCTAAGGAACAGTAGTTGATTCTAGTGAATTGCACAAAACCAATCCACGATAACAACAGACGATGGTTTATATCTTAGCACGTTATAACCTAACTATGGTTTAGTCACCAAACCAAAAAGATGCTTTATATCTCCCAGATAGCATGTTAAGAGTAAACTCAAATAATGCCAGAATTTAACTCTCTCTGTTAAAAGAGTAAGGGTAATTTTTTATTCATGTGTAGAAATATCAAGAGCGGTTTACCAGTGCTTTCTCTTGCATAATATGAATTGATGCCTTTGAGACACTAGGGATCACCCACCTCCAGCATCTCCTTATATCCACTGGGTGGCCTTCGTGCCTGGTGGGACTATATACTTATAGCATATACCCCTGATGTTTTTTGCTCATCTCTCAAAGGAACATCAAGGAAATCAGCCATGACTGTTCCTTGATAGGAGAGATACTGATCATGAAACTCAAATACTTTGGCCACCAAATGAGAAGACTCACTGGAAGACATCTGATATTTGGGGAAGATGGAAGGCAAAAGGAGAAGGGAATGGCAGAGGATGAGATGGTTAGATTATGTCATTGATACAATGAACATGAATTTGGGCAAAAACTCCAGGAGATCATGGACGATAGGGGAGCCTGGCATGCTATGGTTCATGGGTCACAAAGAGTCTGATACAAGTTAGTGACTGAACAATAACAAAGGAATACCACCTACAGTGCCTTAAGAATCAGAGATGGCTAACAGGGAAACATTTATATTTGCATGCAGAAGAGATGGTTTTCCCAAGTCCCAAATAATGTTAATTTCTTTTAACAGATTTTTTTTTCAATTCGTGGTTTTGTGAGTCTCATTTTTTTCAGCTTTTGGTGGGACAGCAGAGTGAAGGCGTTCCACTCTTAGCAGGAACCTCTTGCATGTATATCAACAATTAATATGGTAATCAGTCTTTATTAATTAATAGTCCACAGGAGAGAGAGTCAAGGCCTCCTTCCATTTTGCATGCAAACAAAAGGTGAGAGAGACTGGTCTCCGTCTAGCACCTTCAAGGACCATTTCTTTGCCTTTGAGAATGTTTGTGCATTCTGCTGCTAACAAAACAATTTTGCAGAAAGGGAATTTTGCTTTCTGAATGTCATTGAGCAGATGAGTGAAGGGAAAATACTATAAAGAAACATGAAATGTAACCACATGTTTTTACAAGAGTATGGGACTACCTTTTAGTTTGTATTTCATGGAATTTTTTTTCTCCCACACAAAACATCTTATTATATTCTCTTTTCAGGACATCATTTATAGCCATAAAAAACAATGGGAGAAAACTCTCAAGAAATATTTCATAACAGATTAGAGCCACACAGTGTACTGAGCGAACTCTAAATTGATCCAATGATTATTTCCATAGAAGCTAAGCTATTGGGGAAAAGGAGATCCATTTATTTATTTATTTATTTATTTTTTATTTCATTCATTCATTCATTCATTCATTCCTATTATCGTTTCCCTGTCATTTCTCACATTTATGAAGGCAATTTTGGAAAAAAAATCTCAGTTTGGTTGTTCATGACAGACACTTGCAGATATAGAACTTTTATTATACACATTAGAAAACTACAACGTGATATGACTTTTCGACCTCATCACCATTCCAATGAAGGCCCTTGCTTCTCAAATTGTGGTGTCATTAAATGCTACAGAACAAATAATGCGACCTAAATTGTAATGTGACTAAAACATTTGAAAAATCTCTTTGCCTCAGGCAATGAGATGTAGACTTGTAAGACGTGATGGCAACTGCCGCAATTTGAATGGCAATTATGTCAAAAAGTAATGTAATGCAGTTTTCTAGGAACTTTTGGAGCAGTTCCAACATTGGCATGTTTTGGATCATCCCCCCTCCGCATAACCAGATTTGGTGCTGAGCGACTCCCATCTCTTCTGGCTTTGTTCTCAGGGGGGAGATTTCTTTGCAGGAAGAATTTCAAATCTTGCAAGATGTGATGACAAGAGTCTCAATTTGAATGGCGCTTATGTCAAAAAGTCGTGTCATGTTGTAGTTTTCTAATGTGTATAATAAGTTCTGTATCTGCAATTGTGTATCATTGATAACCAAATGGAGGTTTTTTCCGCTGAATTGCCCTCGTATTTGTGATACAGCAGACATGAATAGTCATAAAAATAGCATCAGCAAATCAAGCTGTGTTGGCAGTTCTTAGATTTTCTTTAATCCATCAAATCTGGGCATATTTACTGATGGAAAGAGATATGAGAAAAAAGAGAAGCTCTAATACATTTCCTGACCCATAGACCAAAGGATCCATGACTGTTAGTCATTTATTTATTTGGTTGATTCAGAAAATCATTTTCATATACGCATTAAGAAGTAAGGGTGCATGGAATTACTGAAACAGTTGCATTCCATAATTTGCAGTCTTTTGTTCTTGCTTTTCAATTTATTTAATTTGTCTGGAACGCTTTGAAATTGACTTATGGAATAAAAACAATAAAATATATAACTTTGTACCAATTAATATGTTTTGGTTTCATGGAAAATCTGGCCTTATAAGTAAGGAATAAAAAACCATTGTCAAAAAGAACGAGAAGAAATTTTTATCCACCAGAATATCAGTTTGTTTTCACCTTTACTCTCTATTATATGATTATCACATTTCTGCGTTTGGGAAGTATTTCCTCATAGGGTAACCTCAAACTCTTTGCCCTCTGCTGAACTATTCTTCTCTTGAAAGAAAAATTGCAAAATATGTGTTGGGAAAGGGAACCTTCAAGTCAGCAAATTGTCAATTACTTGATTTATTATATTTTTGCCTAGAGGAATCACTTGCTTTTCCATCCTTTTTTCCATCCAAAGCCAATTTTAACTGTGCATATGCAGAAAAAAAGGCTGAAAAATCAAATCAACCACCACTGCTTTCTTACTGGTACCCTTGCTACATCTAAGCTGCATATTTCTCCCCTCAAAATTCATCTCGAGTTCAAAACTATCTCCTACATTTTCAAATCAAGCAGCAGCTCTGTGTGGCGCAATCATCTTATAATCAGTATTCACCTGCAGCAAAACTGCAAGAGCTTATTCTGGGACCAATTGACATCTCCTGATGAAAGGTTCATTGCCATCCCAGCAGGATAATGAAAAGGCCATAGCAGTGGTGGATTGGTCTCATTGATAATAGCATCTCCTCAGAATATGAAGCATTGAAACAATTACAGACTGCCCCGATAGACAGGACGTATTAATATGGGCTGCTAAATTAGAAAACAAAAGCTTGTTTTTTTAAAAAAGGAAGGCATATTTAAACAAAGCAACGAAGAAGCAGCTGCTGTTCTTTGAAAAAAAAATACACCATCAATGTGAGAAAACTGATTGATGGTTAAGTTCTAAACTTGGAAGTTATTCAATTCTGATTATACTTTTAGAATAAAATTTCACGAAGAGGCCAAAGATTTCATCAGTGATAGAAGTTAGTGAGACTATTAATGTTTGGTTCAGAGGAGGAAGGTTTTTCAAAAAAACCCACAAAACCCTGCTGTAAGGCAAATACTGTGACGTGGGGAACGACATGGGTATATAATCAAATCAGACTTTATTATAGTCTAAGATCGGCCTAAGGAGAGTGGCCTACAAAAATAACAGAATAAAACTATGCGTGTTTAAAAAATATCAGATCTTAATTTTTCCCACGTAATCAAATGAAACACAGGAGGTGGAGATGTGCAGGGGACATTCATATACATGCGTGGATTTTTTCCTGCCCGCAGAAATTGTCAGTTGCTGGCAGTCGGCCTATGAGTGAGCAAATATAGTGAGCACCTGTCGGATTTGGCAGTTTCATCGTGATAATGCACCCGCCCATTCTTCGCATCTGATTCAGATTGGCTTGGTCAGATACGGCATTCCCGTGGTTTGTTTGGCTCCCTGACTTGGCTCTGCGTGATTTTTGTCTATTCCCCAAGTTGAAAAGGCCACTGAAAGGGACCTGATTTGAATCAAGAGAAGACTTGATGCAGAACGCGATGGTCCAGCTGAACACCATTCCCAACAGATGCGTCCCAGAAGTGTTTCCAACAATGGCGGGAGAAATGTGTGCATTACCAAGGGGACTCCTTTGAAGGAGATCAGGGTAAAGTTATTTTCTATGAATAAAGGTATTTTTGCCGACCAAGGGTTTGATACTTTTTGCACACCTCGTGCATACTAAAAACTAAAAAACATATAAAAACAAAAGGCTAATGTCTAAAAAAGTCTTTAAAAAGGAATTGTAAAAGCAATGAATAGTCATAGGGGAATATAACAGGCTAAGTCTACATAGTACAGAGCAGTCTATAATGACAAACTAGATGCCCATTAAACCTGGTTTGTGGCACAGCTCACCTTCTGACATTCTTTAAGTTGCTGCTGTGCAGAAGCTGGCTACCAGCAGGGAAATGGAGAATTGTCCTGTGCACCCTGGGTATTTAGGTAATAATTTAGGTGAGCTGAGACTGGAATGAATGTCACAGTATTTCTCACTGGAGAAATACATAAACTGTGGTTTCTACATGGCCCTAGAGTCATGGGGGACTCTCTCTCTGGTTAGGAGAGCAAGACTCTGCTAGATTAAAGGGTCTCAGATGGTCAAGTACTTCAAGATGTTTAGAAAAGGATATCTCGCTTAGCAATGGCCTGCTAAAGCTCCTACTCTAGCTCCAACTGGTGCTCTGATTGTATCCCATTTGGAAGAAAACACCTGGAAGGCCAAGGATGAAATTTAAGTTGCCACTGTCTTTTTTTAAAAAAATAATTTTATTGAATCTGTCAGCTTTTGTAACCATTACTCCATGGTAGAGATCATAGTTAACATTTCATTTTTGTGCTGCCTTTTTTCATGTGGATTGAAAATCAACCCTTGTGGTTGGTGGGGCAAGGACAAGCGGAAAAATAGTAAGAACTAGTAGTAGGTGCAGTTACTCTAGCCTCAACTTTCATGAGGCCTCTACCCTGTTCTCCTCAAAATAAGCCCTAGCTGAAAAATAAGCCCTGAAATGGTTTTTCAGGATACTTGTAAAGAAGCTCCACCCACCAAAATAAATCTCAGTTAAGATTGTCAGCCAGCCAGAGGCATTGAGTACCGTATTTTCCCCAAAATAAGCCCTAATAGGAAAACAAACCCTAGTGTGATTTTTCAGGATGCTTGTAATATAAGCTCTACCCTGAAATTAAGCTCCAGGTCAGATTATCAGCCAGACGGATGCATTTAGTACCCTATTTCCCTGTAAATAGGCCCTAACTGGAAAATAAGCCCTAGCATGATTATTTTTCAGGATGCCTGTAATATAAGCCCTACCCCCAAAATAAACTCCAGTTTAGATCCTCAGCCAGGCAGACCCATTGAGTACCGTATTTCCCCCAAAATAAGATCCAACTCGAAAATAAGCCCTAATGCATCTTTTGGAGCAAAAATTAATATAGGACCCGGTCTTATTTGGGGGGAAACACGGTAGTCTCGGGGTGGATTAGAGATGCATTTC
Source organism: Pareas carinatus (assembly GCA_032468095.1). Classification (NCBI taxonomy): domain Eukaryota; kingdom Metazoa; phylum Chordata; class Lepidosauria; order Squamata; family Pareidae; genus Pareas; species Pareas carinatus. The sequence goes on along the minus strand of JANHFO010010642.1, from coordinate 107,411 downwards.
GGGGCTTGAATTGTTGATATTAGGAATTTGGACCGAACAAGTTCTAATTGAAAAAAGGGGCCCAGCTGAGCACCGTATAGCAGTTGTGCTAATTTGGGGGCTGCAGGAATGTGGTGCCTACCTCTAATCTTAATTAATTTAGTGCGATATTCCAGGAGCCTAGAAATTCGCCATCTCTGTTGCAACACCATTGTTTGGAATGAAAACTCTTATAACTTCCATTCCCGGGACGTTCCAAAAAGCCATAATATCTGGCTATTTAATTTAATACCTTAAGACTATTTTAAAAAAGGCTTCCCTGTGAGGCTTCCCTGTTTATTATGTCTTCCTTTGCTTTGTGGTGCGGATTGTCATCTTGGGATGAATTTGTAGTTATTTTCATTACTTAACAAATATTTTATCATGTGGGGTATTATTATTTTTAAAAAATGTTACTTTATCACTGTGATCCACCTAGAGAGTTCGATGTCATTCAAATTTAAATCCAGCCGATCAGCAAGGCCAAGAAGGAAGGCTGTGTTGAAATTCTTGCCTCGCCATTTTCAACAGATTGATCGTAAGCATTTCTGCTTCCAAGCTTGTCCTCGCTGCGACCCATCTGCCAAAACTATATTCCGACAGGTCAAGCATGTGCACAGATCTGAAATACTGATTGTAATGAACATGGTTCCTTTCCCCTCTGGGATAAATAAAAAAATCAGAACTAATAGACTGCACGCAGACTCTTGGTATGTAACTGCTCTCTGTGGTGGTAGCAGCCTACGGCTAAATATGATATACAGGGCAGGGATGTCTATCTTTAGCACAACATGGCTTGTTTGCATGCGGAATAAGGAGGAGGTACTTTGAATAGAAGTCACAAAATGCTTATTTATCCCTTACCTTGCTGTGCTCCATAGACTTCAAGGGATTTCTCCCTAGTATTCTGAAGTACAAGCCCTGCTGAGAGGGAAAATGCTTTATATCTGAGCAGCATCATGCGAAAAGGTGGGAAAAGGGGCAGATTTCATTGCCTTCTTCAGCTTGTGCTGAAACTATACATACACTAGACTGCCAGGTCTGGCTGTTATTTGTTTGCTTGTTTGTTTGTTCATTCATTTAAAACTGGCTGGATATATATTCCTTTCCCAAAAGAGTTCTCTCAAAAGTTACCACCATCTGGATGTTGTTTTGGAAATGAAATCCATAGATGAGAACGAGGCTGGGATTCTGTTTCAAGGAGCGAAACAGCCAGATGCCTCTGAGAAATTCACACACAAATCATGCGGGAGGTTTTAGCCAGGAAAGCTTTACACAACCTCCAGATATACTAAACCATGAAATCCCCATAGGTTGGCTATTAGAAGCAGAGCTGGTTTGAAATTGCTCTGGATGGCAGCTCTTCCTCAGAAATGTTTTCCTGATAATCTTGAGTCAAACATCCAAGGATGAAATGGCAAACTGGGAGATGGCAGAGCTAATAAAAACACCCCAATATTGATGAAGAAGACCAGCTTTTGATAATTCCCCTCTAGACAAGAAGAAGATTTGAGCTCACCCAAAAATCTTCCATACAGTTGTTCCTTGGAAGGGGAGTGAAAAAGCAGTAATCTTCAAAAAGTTTGGAACTCTGAGAGATGAGGGAATGCTAGCCTCACTAAAACCTTTACGAATGCATGGTTCATGCACTTTATTTTCTAATCACTTTTGGAAATTTGTTTGTTAACTGCTTTTTAGCTACTAGGAACCTTTGGATTAATAAGTTTTATAGCACTAGGTGAGCTTCCTTCATTGAATGGAATGGAATGAAATGGAATGAAGTGGAGTGGAATGAAATGGAATGAAATGAAATGGAATGGAATAGAATAGAATAGAATAGAATAGAATA
>JANHFO010010642.1:82425-100323 GCA_032468095.1 Pareas carinatus | reverse complement strand
AGAGAGTGCCTGGATTTGGGGGGGGGGGGTGCATTTCCGCCCCAGCCTATTCAAACAGCCCCAAACTGGGCCACAGCAACGCGTGGCCCGGTCAGCTAGTTATATTGTAACATCACATTACATTACATTAGTATATTTGTTGGGAAAATATTGCAGTTGAAAAACCACTGTTTCTGATGCTGAAAAAAGTAATTTCATATACATTATACACAACTTAATAACTGCATTTTTGCAGTTTTTCACCATAGTTTTTGTCATGAATATCAAGAAACATAAACCCCATTTGCTCTCCTATCCATATCATCCTTTATCTATTTAGACACCTGGTAACCCAATGCTATCCTGAACTGTGAGATAGGAGGCTTTAATATATAGATTTTGATATATGGAAGATTCTTTGAGTTCTACAAGCTCAAAGTTCAAGAAGTACCCATAAAGATTGTCTAGCCTTGAATGAATGAAAATCAACAATGGGATGGAAAACATTATGCAATTATTTCCAAAAACTTGGTAGAAGAAAAGGGGTTTCATAATTCTCCCAAATACTGGGGAAATGGGGGGGATGTACCTCCTTGAGAATTGCATTAAGGCTTAACATATTGTGCTATCCTATTAATTGATCGGCATCCTTTGTAAGTTCTGATTATGGTTCGAGAATATTCTGAATTATAGCCAATTAATTTGAGGCCTAATGGTATGGATAACATAATGTAAATATAATAATGAAGGGGGGCATTTGAATCTATTGGGACCTAAGTTTATAGGAAACCATTGTATACTCTGACAGCACTAAGTTTTGCCATTTGCTAGAGTGTTTCAAATGAAGGGGATAATTTTTTCCCCATTCAAAGGATCAGTCATTTTCACAACATAATAAATGATTCTCCCATGCTATCTTATTAACAGTGTTGTGCATTATTCAACAGCCTGGCTTGTTAAAACATTTTTCCCTGATCAGAAACATTACATTTTAGAAAAGCAACTTCCACTTTAAATATTTAATACTTCAGAATGTCCAGATCTTCAAAAGTAACAAGCAATTTCGTCAAAGGAGTGCACTTTCTGTAACGTTAAAAGCATTTCTGGCATTTTGTGTTAGCTGATGTTTAATGACTGTATTTTTCTAGCATTAAAAATGAATTAATATCTGCCTGCCTAAGTAGTCTACTGTACATTGAACGAATAAATCCTGTTGAGTTACCCATAGTTGCAGATGTGATCAAGATCAGTGAATACTTTGTGCTTCATTTTTTTAAAAAAAGAAAAGAAAAGAAAAGGCCATAAATTCCAATTTGTTACTGAGTTTGCTGCACTACTGGCTCAACTTAAAGAACACCTACATACAAAATCATAACCAAAAGTCAACATGGATTTGTCAAAAACAGATCATGCCAAAGACAAATCTTATTGCATTTTTGACAAAATGACAAAATTAGTACACCAGAGGAATGCAGTGGATATAATTTACTTGGACTTCAATAAAGCATTTGATAGTATAGACCATAACCTACTACTTGATAAGATAGAAAAATATGGGTTAGACAGCATCAGCACCAGAGGGATTCACAACTTGATGTTCAACTATCATCAATGCGAAGTTCTCAATGGAACTGCATCTACATGGATGGAAGCATGCAATGGGGTACCCCAAGGCTCTGGCTTAAGCCCGGTACTCTTCAACTTCTTCATCAATGATTTGGATGAGGGGATAGATGGGGAACTCATCAAATTTGCAGATGACACCAAGCTGGCAGGAAGAGCCAACGCTCCAGAAGATAGGCTTAAGTTACAGAAGGATCTTGACAGAGTTGAATGTTGGGCACTATCTAACAAAATGAAATTCAATGGTGAAAATAATAAGGTTGTATATCTAGACAAGAAAAACCAAATGCACAGGTGTAGTATAGGAGGTACCTGGCTCAATAGTAGTAACTGTGAGAGAGATCTTGGAGTCCTAGTGGTCAATCAGTTAAATGTCAGTCAGCTGTGTGCTGCAGCTGCCAAAAAAGCCAACACAATCCTAGGTTGCATCAACAGAGGGATAGAATCAAGGACACATGGAGTGTAAATGTCTCCTTATAAGGCATTGGTAAAGTATAGGGCTTCCTGCCTGAGCAGGGGGTTGAACTACACTTCCAAGGTCCCTTCCAACTCTGATATTCTGTTAGTTACCTTTGAACTTTATCAAACTCTTCTATAACAGCTATCAAATTCATCCACCATGTTTTAAGATATGAGATGGAGATGAACTGGGTCAAATACATCACCACCCTGTTGCTGCAATCAAGGATACGCCTCGTGACAGGTACGGTAATTTTTGTAATGCTACTATTACCGTTCTTACATTTGCAGGGAAATTATTGCTGGCAAAAACATATATCCAATTTGTATTTTGTTTTAAAGTGCACTGGATTAATTCATACTTCTAGAAACACAACTGGAGTTAAAAGGCAATTATCCGTTAGTATTTGTACTTTCCTGAATTGTTCAAAATACTTTCTTCTATAAAATATATATATAACACATACAGAAATGTGTTCATGAAGATGGAGCAAAGGAAAAAAGGAATTAATTGCTTGAAAGGTATTATATGAAAGGGATGTATAGTATACAAAATTATATACATTAAGAAAAGTGAATGAAGCACATGGTTAAGAAAGTATATAATGTCATATACTTTTCAATTTTACTTAAATGCTCTCCATAAGGATTCTTAGGTGAAACAAACGATGTTAATACCCAAGGGAAATCTGACAAATTTCACTAATCCTAACATGATTTTTCCTCTACATAAAAGACAATTTTCAAAGACAGTGAATGTATAAATTTCCATCAGGCTACCTAGTTACTTATTCAAAGAAAAAGAATCCAGAGACCAAAATTTTCGGGATGAAAGAGATGTGTTAACTAAGGAAAAATATACCTTATGATTATTTTCTTTTGACACTGAAGAAAGAAGCAAAAACTGCTACACCTCAGCTATTTTTTAAAACCGTACATCTTAGACAAATAATCAACTACGATGTTACTTTTTGCCCATGCAAAAAGGGTCTTCCATCAGATCTAACAAAATCAACAGAATTTGCTCTGTAGCCCATTAGAAACTCGGATAATATTGAAATTAATAGAGAACATGTAGAAAGATACAGATTCATGTTGTCTTTGAAGCTAAAAAGATTCAACATCTGGGGTGAGTGGGGAAATCCTAAGGAAAAGACTCCTCCTAGTATGAATACCTACAACCGTTGACCCTAGAAATTCTCATTTAATTAGACAGGAAGAATTTTTTTTCTTTAAACATTCCATGGAAGAAAAAGACTCTGCGAAACTTTAATAATAAATTTTCTTTCTAGAATTTGCCAAATCCTCAGGATTCTAATGAATTAATTGATTACGAGAAAATTCCTCTTCTTAGAATTTGTTTACTACAAGTGCTACTCTAAGTACTTTTTTTACTACTAGTATCCTACTGATAAAGCCATATTTTACCTGGAAAAGAATTATATAAATTATCTGTTAAACACGTTTGGTAGAAAACCATGAAAACTAGTTTTATACTCCTATCTTGTTATACTATTGACTGCAGTCACAAATGGTGACTACTTGTAGTTGGAGCTTCAAGGAGTAAATTTCCATCAGTGGAATGGGAGGGACAGAGTTTTGCAGCTGATCTTTTCCCATCTTAAATGGAAGAAGGCAAGGAGGTCCCTTCTACAGCAAGTGAAACAACTGCTCCCATAGGTATCTGCTTAGTATGAACCACTAAAATTAAGAGGAACTTTATGTACACTGCTGGGTACTTATAGACAGAAGTTGGAAGCCAGGGATTTACAACTCAGCTCATTTCAGAAATTTTGGACTGCAGTACCCATATGTCTTTGCAATGCTGCTGACGGTTGATGTCGTTTGGAATACAAAGTACATCCTGTTGTCTATCCTCATTAGAAGCACATTTCTCAAAGAACCTGGTACGAGTTTGCAGAGTTGCTCGGTAGTTTTTATCTATTAAATCAGAAGTCAGGTAAACTAAATGTGGTTAAATTGTTCGCCGGACATGCTAGACACTGCTACTTCTTGACACTGCTTATGAGGAACAATGTCATGTTCTAATATTGACTTTCATCGATCTATACAGATTTGAAACTAAGGGCCTATGTTTCTCATTGATGACTATGACTATGAATGTAATTATGATTAGGATCGTGGTTTGTTGATTAAATCTAATACATACATGACATGATGAATGCACTTTATGATTATGAATGTATCTTATGATTGTAATCACAGTTTGTCAATTATAGCCTGCATGTAAGAATAGAGCATGTACACCGGAGACAAATTCCTTGTGTGTCTGGACACACTTGGTGAATAAAGTCTATTCTATTCTATTCTATTCTATTCTTTACCAACCTAGATAGTTGTTAAATTGTGCAGGAAATCCTTTTGAAGAAGCCCGTTTGTCTATCGCACTATAGAGATGCATTGTTTTTTTTCATGTATGCTTCAAAACTGTAGAAGGCATTTTCTAAGCATTAAGAAAACAGGTAAAAACACATCTGTTTTTCAAGGGCTTTTAATGTATTTAATGCTTATTTTCTTGTTAATTGTTTTTGTTGTTGCAGTTGTACAATTATTTTTTTTGTTTTAGCTGACCAGAGTAAAAAGTCAGGCTATGAATCAAATAATCATACAATGAAATATACCATAAATTGGTGATTTAAAAATAACTTTATTTTGGTCTGCACCGAACAGCAATAAATTTGGGTGAAATGATTTGCCTTTAAAATCTAGGATAAACAGTGAGGTCACCATGTAAAAGGACCTCCGTGAAAAGTTTTCCGTTGACCAAGCAAAACTTTTGACAGTTCACAGCATGTGAATTATAGGCATCAGGTACCCACTGAAGGGTCACCTTCCAGGATGGGAGGGAAGGAACAGAATTCTTATGCAAGATATTGTACTGCAGCAATATTGACTATGAAATAATTATGCATTTAAGTAAGGTAGTCCACTCCCTTTAAAATCTTTCCCAAAGGGAAACAAAATATTTCATGAGTGTGATAAATAGCTGGTCGTAGATAGGAGAAACATTTGTATCAACTGTCTGAAAACGTAACACAAGGCATTTATTTCACTAGTCATCATAATTGATAGCCTAGCTTTGAGTCATGCTGAGTTGCTTTTGGAGCAGAGGCACCCAAAAGATGCACACTCCAAAAGTGCAATTCAACAAACATCCACGAAACACCTACAAGGTGATTTGAACCACAATTCATAAAAAGCTAAGTTGAGGAATTTTTATTGTTTTGGTCAATGAGTGAGAAGTCAGTGTGTTTTGCTGAAATTAAAATACATTATCCATTCTGTATGGATGAAATTATTGATTATGTGTCACAACTGTATCTGTCAATATAATGGAATATAGTTCTTTATCGGCCAAGTGTGATTGGACTCACACAAGGAATTTGTCTCCCGTGCATAGGCTCTCAGTGTACATATAAGCTACAAGTGAAATATTACAATCATAATCACAGAATACATCTATCTTCTCATAAAAACATTTGCCATGTCATAAAATACATTCATTTTTGTGATAGGCGTAGAACAGTCATAGAATCCTGGATAAGCAATCTACAAGTCATACTAGGGTACTAAATAAAACAACTACTATAGATTGTAGGATACAAACAACAAGTTAATTTTCATACAAGTAAGAGAATAATAGGTAATTAGATTAGTTTAGATTAAATTAGGTTAAAATTCCCCATCATAAGCCACAATCATATGATTTTGGCAAACCCGCTGCAATTCATGTCTAAGATTTTTTGAACACCCGTCCATCTTCGATTTAACCACTATGCCATCTAAGAAAGTTCACAAAACTGCAGGTAGATGATAAACTATTCTCTTTTTTTGCAAAAGACGTTCAAGGACACTTTATTATAAAGTAGCTACAGCTCAATCTTGCTAGTTGCATGATTTATCATTCAAAGCTGCCATGGAACACATGATTAAGGATTAGGCTGTGAATTATTTTCTTACACCAAAAGGGAACACCTCATTTTAACCAAGGATGCTAAAATTGGAACAATTCATTCTGCCCAAGTCGAAGGCGGACAGACTTAGGCAAAGGTGGGTGATCAGTCCTTTCTCATAGCTTACTGATAGCCTTCGTATTTGGAAATCACCAAATTTGACCATATTCATCAGGATATGGACTCTACATTTAAATCTCACAAGCAAAAGTGTAGCAGGCTCTGAAGAACCATGTAAGCAAAGCACTGTGGCCAGGAAAAAAAAGAGATTTTGTTTCTGTTTTTTTTTTAAAAAAACTATTTTGTCTCAGTGCACATCTGAGAATGAAAATTACTGCATTTGTTTCTATAAGTCAGAACCCCATTAAAATCTGGGTGGGAGGGCACTACCATGTTTCCCTGAAAATAGGACTGAGCCATATATTAATTTTTCCTCCAAAATATGCATTAGGGCTTATTTTGAGGGTAGGACTTATTTTTGCTGCTCTTGTTTGCAATGGACGTACTTCTGGTAAATGCATCCGTCTGGCTGATTATCTTAACTGGGGCTTATTTTCGAGGTAGGGCTTAGATTTATGAGTTGCCTGAAAAATCATGCTAGGGCTTATTTTTGGTGTAGGTCTTATTTTTGGGGAAACAGAGTATTGGAAAGTTGGGAGGAAAGGTGTCTAGATGTCAAAGTTACTGTAAGATTCCTAATGAGAATTTTAACTGAAGCTCCTCTAATAATCAATGGCTCTTCCAGTTCTGTGTTTTTGAAGTAACACAAACACAACAGTATGCACACACATGGAAGCAAACCTTAGAGAAGAGAAGACCTTGGAGAAGAGAAAAGGTATGTAGTGGGCATTTCCGTCAGTGCTGCACAGCATCAACTATGGGAACCACCCAGAGTTTCACATAAACTGGGCAGCTGCATAAATATTTTAAATAAGTAAAATAAACTATTCCCATCAGAAAGTTTAACTACTAATCCTGGGATTATATCATGTCAGATCTCCTCTTTGACAGCTCTCCCTTTCCATTCAGGGATTCTGAGATTTGTTGAAAAAGATCAAGAGATTAAACTAGGATGTATGAGTAGGGGAAGACACTCAGCATTTTGTGATTCTGTGAAAAAACAAATGTAGAATAAAATGTAGAATGCTACAATATTCCAGCATTTGTTGAAAAGAAGGCAATTCTTACATTTTCAAAGAGCTGGATTATCACTATGGTTCTGCAATTTGAACCACAGACAAAGAAACTCAAGGATTACAAAGATGGATTGATGCTTTGGGAAGTCTTTTCTTAACTCCTTTGTAGGCAAAGAGTTAGTGACTCTCCAAAGAAGCAATTTACCAACAACAAAGGAACCCTGGCAACAGATGCACATCCCCATAGGGAAAAGCTGAGTTTGTACCATTGCTAGTATAACAGATTTAAGAACCAACATTATTTATAGCCAAAAATGAGCTTTTGTGGTTCCAGTGACTAGCTGTAAAGCCATCTAAAGTCTATGCTTTACCCATGTCCACTTTCTTAGTTTATATGATGCCAGGATCTTTTTATTTTTCATTAATTAAATTCCTCCATCACCTATTACACAAGTTGAAAAACCTTCACTGAAACACATTTGCCATCAAACACACCTTCGTAAGGAGCATGTCCCATTAAATTTGGGCTTCCAAGAAAACATTTACAGGATAGTATTGTAGTTCTTTTACATTTGATGTATTAATTAAAAGAGGTTGTTCATTTTTTAACTGTTACAAGGAAGAGATAGAATTCAACTGTTCTTTTTAAATGTAATTGAAAACAGATGACTAAGATGAATTTAATCATCTCCAAAAAATATACATAATGTAAAATACATAAGCCCATAAAACTGTGAAGAATAGTGTAACTTCTAAATAGAAATATGAAGCAGGACCAGTTAATGAAAGGCATCTTCGTAGATGTTATTAATGCAACAGATGTTAAAAATAAAATGTTTCCCATGGGAAGAAGTAGCAAAACTTTAGTCAACTCTAATTTCTTTAATTAGCCATGTTTCACTTCTATAAGTAAGAAATCCTTTCTTAGACCATCTGAGCTCCATAATTATTTTCCTATCTGCTTGCAGGATGCTCCACAGCTTTTAAAGGCTTCTGCCAAGAATTTGGGATATTGATCTTATTGGAGAACATTTTGGAATCTTCCCAGGATAGCCAACAGTAAATCTATAAACCAATACTGACCATATGTCACTATTGCTCAAGGCTGTGACAGCTTTGAAGTAACTTTAATAATGATGGGTATCTAAGGCATTTATCTTTTTTCCTTCCTATTTCAAAACTGCACTTACTCCTTGCATGTTTGTTAAAAAAAAGAAGTTAAAAAGCCATTAAGATAAAGTTCAGAAACAAAGAGAACAGTATGGGATTTGCAGACAGGAGAATAGTAGGATTCAGCACTTTCGTTTCTACCATTTATCATCTAGCTTAGAGAGGGGCTTGTGGGTTTGTGCACATCCAGATTGTTGCAGAAATATATTTGTAGGGAAGGGTCAGCAAGTTACTCAATGATTTAACTGAGAATGTAAAAAAGGAATAACGCAAGTTCAGCTGCGTTGAAGTTGCCAGTAAATAACATCAAATTAAGGTAGAAGAAATAAAGCAAAATTGTGGATAGTAAAGATGTCAACATCCAAGATATCTTAGAAGATGTTGACTGCTTACAAGAATCTGTAGTGCTAGCTATGTTGGTTTATGGTCATAATAAAGATTTGATTTAATTTTGTGTCAGAAGATGATTTTAAATCTTCACTCTGTTAATGATGAAATCAGATGGTTATAAAACTTGACCTGGTATTTACAGAAATAGGGCAAGCACAAATTGTAACTAAGCAATGCATAAAAACTGGACAAGACATAATTGCCAAAAGAATGGAAAATTCATATTGCAATATGAAAAAAAAAAACTTGAAAGAGTGAACAAACTCTTTTAATACCCTGATTTCACATGCCAGCAAAATAACGCTTGGGATTATCAAACACAGATTACAGTTGGACATGGAAAGAGGGATGCCATGTATTCAAGTTTGCTTTAGAAAAAGCTGAAGAACATAAGATCTTATTGTTGATTCATGCTGGGTAATAAAAACAAGTAAAGAATCCCAAAAAGAAATTTCCATGTGCTCATTGATTATTAAAAAAAGGCATTTGATTGCATAAGTCACATCAAGCTGTAAAATGTGGCTAGGAGGATAAGAATCCTAGAATACCTGATTCTCATGCAAAATTCATAGGGGAGGAATACATAGGATGGAAAAAACATGACCAAACAGAGTGGATCCAAGTTGGCAAAGGAGTAATCCAAAGTTACAGTCTATTGCCCTCCAATGCCTGTAAGCCGCCCTGAGTCCTTCGGGAGAAGGGCGGGGTATAAATAAAATTATTTATTTATTTATTTATTTATTTATTTATTTATCTATATATATATAAATGTGAAATACCACTCACTCACTGACTGACCCATCACCAGATCTCAGAAAATATTAAAACTACAAACATGAAAATTGCTACTTACCATCATCTTGGCAACTAGGCACTCACTAAGAAAGGATTTTTCAAAATATTAATTTTTCATGAGTCATTTTAAAAATTTAATTCCAGATGAGTAGAGGGTTGTGATTGGACAAAATATCCAACATCGTTTGTTACCTTTCTCCTGATTGGACAGTTTTCACAGCCTCTTCTGATTGGAGGCCTTTTGCATCCTCTCCTGATTGGAGGCCTTATGCATCTTCTCCTGATTGGAGGGCTGTCACAGCCTGTTGTTTGATTTTGAATTTTTGGGCACAAGTGGAGAGTTGGAGCACATTTAGAGTACTCTAATCTCCGAACAGTTTCACCAGTGTGAGGAGCAGCAGGGAAGGTGAGTGTGTGGCTGGATAGCAGAGGGCAGCCCCAGCATGGGTGGAGGAGGCAGGGCCCCCCATAATTTGAAACTGGGAATTGCATCCTTCTCACTTGGCCCAAACGTGGGGAAGGAAATCCGGCGAAGGCGACCACCGCTGCGGGGCATCCAAGGCCTCTTTCCCTCCTGTTTTGTTCAGATTGCTGCATCCTATTCCACCACTCAACCATTAACAGTGAATTAAACAGCAATAAAAGAAGTACGCCAGAGACTAACACTTGCTAGGGTAGCAACAAAGGTATTCAGATACTGTGATGCATTTATACCCACAACCATCAAAATCACATAGGCAGTGGCTTTTTCTGCGATACTTTATGGAAGAGAAATCTGAATTTTGAAGAAGCAGGGTAAAAAAAAGAGTTGGAATTTGGACTTGGAGAGGATTTGAGACCCACCAATGCCAATCGTGTACAATCATGGAAACCAACCAATGGATCATATAAAAAAACAGAGTTTTTACTTAAAGCACCAATAACCCTGTTCAAATTATCATACATATGATACATTATGTAAAGGCTTAGCTCTCTGAGGAAGTCTATAACATTGGGAAAGGTGCAAGGAAACACACGAGGATGAGTAGCAACAAGGTGAATGGACTGAGTTACAGTGGTTGATGGGGCCACAGTTGGAACTTCTTGCTGCAATAAAAAAAATGTGTTGCCTAGTGACAGCCCCTAGTCTGGGGCCGAAAGGCAAAAAGGGAGTAGTTTACTCCCTTCTGTACTCATAAAAAACCAGATGCCTCATAAAGAAAAGCCCGATAGACCCCCTGGTACAAGCTAACAAAGAGAGGGAGAACCTGTGGCTCAGTGGCTAAGACATCAGCCTAACATGTCATCCAGCCCAGGTTCGAATCCCATCAAGGATTTGCTTTGCTGATGAAAGGCAATAAGCTGGAAATGGCCATCTCAGATTCCCTTTCTTTCTTTGCTGGCTTGTAAAACATCTTGCTGGAGGACCTAAAGGATCAAGTTGGAAGCAATCCCATCTATGTTGTCAGTGAGAATTGCCAGCAATTTAGTGACATATACTGTACGCAATCACTTTATCATTCAATCGATCATCAAAGTTCTTCCAGAAACGAGGAAAAATATATAATATCCTTATATGCACCAAGCGTTTTTCCTACCTTATTGCCAAAGCTATCTATTATTGTAGGGAAAATATGGATGGTGCTATGCTTGGCTTTCATTTGTTTGCTCATGTCAGAAGGGTCACAATTAAAATCAGGCATATTGCACGACATAAAATTTAAAATACAAGATTAAAATATGCAGGAGTTAAACAGATCTTATCCAGAAAAGTAACAACATTAATTGTGTTCTGTCACACTGCCTTGAGGACATTAGGTATACACTGATCGGGACACAAAGGACAGGTATACATTGGTGTTGTCTGCATGTCTCCACAATCACAAAGGGGGCCACTGAATAGACCCATTTGTTCAGAGTGTGTCTGAATTTTGTACTCAATGGCAGTCTACTGAATGATTTCCATGCTTCTCAGCTTTCACCAGACTCATCTCTGTTGGTTCCATTCAGTGTTCGTTCTTTGTATATTTTTATAGGTCCGTTTTGCTTTTAAATCCTTCAAAGTCTTCCATTGACCTAAGGAAGCTTTTATTCTTCGATGAACTGGTTGTAGGCCACAGAGAGGGTGTTGTCTAGATATTGATGATTTGAGTCTCTCTTGTATGCTTCTTCTTCTCTACAAACAGCAGGTGGAGCAATGCTGGCTAGATGGGCAGATCTTCTCTACAAGGGTAGGTTTAAGACTTCAGCAAAGAAGAAAATGCAAATCACTCATGTTCCTTATGGGCAAATTCTCTAATTGAAACAAATAGAATTAGAAAAAACTGCACCAGCTGCCAACAAAGAACTGTTTATCTTCCAATTATTCCATTTATCTCTCATCAAAATTAAACAAACCAAACACAAAAGTTTAAATGATTCCAAGGCATCACTTTCTTTCTGTGAAATCTGATTTTGATAATGATTATGGGTTGGAGGGGAGCAGAAACAGATGGCGGTTAATTCATGGTGTTTGTCCAAATATTGAGAGGTTTAGCAGACTACAAATATCGACCAACAGCAAAACAGTTGCAAATATGGCAACCAAGCTTGCATCCTTCTATCTGCGAAATAGGCAGCATACAGAATTGTTGGTTCTGGAAATGTATTTATTTAACGCATGGAAGGCTCATCACGATTCTCATAAGCTTACAAATTCAGGAACTGATTGTGTCGCTGATCTAAGTGAGACTTGATGGAGTTGCATATAGAAAGTCTCTAGGATTTCTCTGATAGGTACTCGGGGTGGGGGAGATGTTTTTCCACTTTGTGCTGCACTGTCTGCTTTGGGGCACAACAGCTGCACTCTGGGAAAGGGAGTTTTCTTCCTCATTTATACAGGAAATCAGCAGAACGGCCGTGGTGGATTCTGATCCTGTTAAGAGTGGCCCAGGCCTTGCGAGGGATGAACCTCTTGGTTCATCTATCAAATAGAAAATATTGTGATACTCTGGGATGATGGGAGGACAGTGGATAACCATTCCTGCATCCAGCCCTGGGATAGATCAAAGTTTTTAGCTGTCCTAACAGGTGGGTGTCTGGAGCGGAGCCTGTTTTTTCTGGGATCGGGGATGTCAGCATTAATTGGTAGGTGAATATGGCTGGTTATTTTCTTGTACTCTTGTACAAGGGCATTTTCCCTTCTCAAGTGTTGCGGATAGATATTGCACAGAACTGGTAGCCGGAAAGTAAGGAAAGATCTTATGGTGGCTGATATGGTGCACGGAGTCTGATTCAGGTGGGAGTCGATCTTTTTAGTATGGCTACTATTGAGCCAAAAAGAGCAGTATTCTGCTGCTGACAAGACAGGGCCAATGGCTGGAGAACGTAGGGTGGACGCTGAGATCCTGGAAAGACAGAATACTTTTGGAGGGAGTTAGGATGGAAGAAAAGAACCTGGCCAAATCAGGTATATTCCAGGTGTGTGATTACAACTTTCAACTTTTAAGTTGTGAGTTCCTATCAAAATGCTTTGACTGATATATTCTTCTCGACAAATCAAATGGCTTGTCTTTCTTTAAATATTCTAGTAGGCTCCCTGATTTTTGCATTTCCTTTTATGTTTAAATAATCAAGAATCTGATGATAGAATGGTACTCCTCATTTAATGACCGCAATCGGGGCCAGCAACCTGGTTGTTAAGTAAAGCAGTTCCTGAGTGAAACAGCCAGTGCATTTATGATCTTACTTCAGCTTTCCTTTGCTTTAGAGACTTGCAAATATTGCAGATATTGGTCATAAAATTCCTTTTTCATCACCACTACAACTGTGAAGTTGCTAAATGTAACAGTTGTTAAACCAGAACTGCTTGTAGTTTTAAAATGCTGCAGAGTTTTTTTTAATGCTGTTAAAAGACATCACAAAACAACATTATGCACTGACAGCTTCTACTGCCAAATGAATGTGTTTAAAATAATCTAAAAATCAAATCTTGTTTCTCCATAATTGTAAGCATTAGTTCCTTTAATCTAGTGGGTGAAGAACTTAAATCAGTTCTTAGTTGGTGTAGCAGGTATGATAATGATTACTGTTATTGTGTGCCATTAATCAATGTCATCTATTATTGATTTTCTCTGGGACAACTCTGTCCCTGATCCTAATCCTAAATCTTCTAAAAGCACACCCATTGCCAGCATAAATGAGTTAATTTATCTTTCTGCTGGCTTTCTTTTTTATTTTTGCCTTCTACCTTAATGACATTATGGACTTTTCCAAGGAACTAAGTTTTCTCACCACATGACTCTTATATGTTAATATGTGCCTAATTTGTGGTTATTTGTGCCTCAAGTGAGATTGTACTCAAGTTGATTTGTACCTTGATTGATTTGTTTGCTTTCTTAGTGATCTGTGTGGTATGCTTAGGTGTCTTTTCCAACTCCAAATTTTACAAAGCTGGTTCCTCTAAGTATGATGGTGCATCCTAAAAGGCACAAGCTATAACCCATATTGATCTTCATTGTCCCCTCGGAGGCTGATTGCTGTATCAGTGCCATTAGTTTGGTGTTCTTCATATTCAAGGTTAATCCTATTTTTTTTCTATTCTGCTGCATGATTTGTATTACTAGATTTTGCAGAATATTTATATTTTCAGTTTAAAAAAAATAATGCTGGAGGGCAGTCAGTGTTTCTGCCTCCAATTTTAAAACTACACTAATCTTCTTCCAACCCAGCTTCCCTCAGTATATTCTCCAAACAGATTGAATAAATAAGGGGAGACTATATGACTATACAACCTTGTGTTGCTCCTTTGCCAAACTAGAACTTATTTGCTCTTTTGTCACATTCTGATCACATTGCGACATCCTGACTTGTGTATTGATTTCACATAAAAGGCAAGAAAATTCTACAGTTTGATGTGATCAAGACAATAAAAGATCATATATATATATAAAAATCAGTGAAACACATACTGATTTCTTTTTTTTTATTCTTCCGATCCTCAATTATCCAGAGCGCATAAGCAATAATATCTCTTCTCCTTGACCTTTTCTCAAACCAATTTGAACATATGGCACCCTTTTGCAAGGCTCTCAATTTCATTGGGTGATTCTAATCATTACTGGATTTTTCTGGCATGTGAAATCAAGGATAATATATAACAGTGGTCGCCAACCTTTTTGACCTCGGTGACCACCAAATTCATAATTTGAAATCCCAAGCCCCACCAATATGATTTTTTTTAAAAAAGGTACATACATTTGCAAAATAATGATCAGAGAATTTCCATTTTATTAATATAAAAAGCACCTATTTAATATAATAAAATTTAAAAAGCTTATTTAATTATAACGAAATCATAAATGCTTACTTAATCATAACAAAATCTTTAAAGCTTGTTTAATTGTAGCAAAACTATTAAAGTTAGTTTATTATAAATTAATTGAAGTTAATTTAAGTGTTACACATTTTAGTGTGATCTTTGTTCCTGCTTGAGAGAAAAAGAGAGAATGAGAGAGACAAAAAGAAAGGGAGAGAGAGAATGAGAAAGGGAGGGAGAGGGAGAGAATGAGAGGCAGACTCAAAGAGAGAGAGAGAGAGAGACTGTTCTAGTAAGATTGCTAGAAAACTGCTCTGGCACTGTGGATAGTGACCTTGAGAAAGGACCCATTGAGAAGAAGAGGATCTTTTCAGAATACAAGGAAAAGAGGTTGCAATGCTGAATTTTAATCAAGTCATTCCATTCGCTCCTAGAGCAACTCAGGGTTGAAAATAATGATCATGAAGAAGTACTGCTTCCGAACCCTTTGAATGTAACAGCCTACAATTGCTAGTGGTGGTAAACTCAAGAACCATCAGATTAGCTACTATCATCAGTGCAGGCATATGATGAGTTTGAGGGCAACTTATTCCAGGAGGAGAATAGCTTCAGCATTTCAAGACCCATATGCTACTGAACAATACAATTTCTTTCAATTGTAAGAAATTTCACCTCGGCATTCTTCTTCAGAGGTTACAAGCACATTTGTGGCCCAAGCTGACCTTCAAAAGCATTTCTCAGTTATAAGTGATGCCAATTTCCCCTAGAATTCACCATAGGTTTGCCATCACTGCTGTCATAAGTGACATAATTTAAGTACCGATTTTACTGAGGTGATGCTTCAGATTTTTTTAAAAAACTCTTTTATTGTATTTAGCTCACTTCTTCAGTGACACAATGCCATTTGAGATGCTATTATTATATTTATATCACATATATTCATATTTAAAGCATCCGATACATAATAACTTGAAAAAAGTAATCTTTTAATTTTTACTAATGCTTCATTAAAACCCAGAGATTTGTTTTCCAAGACCTAAAATATTTCCCACAACACATTATCCTCCTTAAGGATTAGATATTAAATTAAATCATTAATGACCTGTAATTATTGTCACAACTGAAAGTTCCATTCAAACTTTAAGCTTTTGGTACATCATGTGTGTGATAAGATAGATCCGTCCTTTTTAATTGTTAATTGTGCACCTAGGGTCATTTCCTAAGAAGCTTATTGCCCAGGCAGCACAAGCTTTAAAGGTGAACTTTGCTTTGACAAAACTTTGTGCTACTTTCCAAAGTTGTTACATTCTGGGTCATTAGATATGGAAGACACTGGTTGTAGAACAGAACACAGATTTATCATAGTGAAGCACAAGCAAATCTTACAGCAAGCAGGAACACTTGCAAAAGCCCAGCAATTCTGCTGCGCAATGAGTTTATTTACAGTATGACCTCTAGGAGGCAGCCAATAGGCAACTGGGAATTTTCCCATACAGGTGACCCCTGGAGACACGCAGTCTGGACCTACAGGCTTTGACTACATTAGGGCAATGACTAAGCAACTTACATTGAGCTCAATACATTACAGATGTCATGTACCTTTTCTTTCACATTTAAACCATAATAAAATAATTGCTGTGGAGAGCAGGGAATCTTGAAGATCAGAAGGAAGAACTGCTATCAAGGCAACATTCAGATAAGATGGGCCTAAACCTCCTTGAGGAGAACTGTGTCACTTGTTTCCCTCCATGAGGAAAACACAATTTGCCTTCAAATTGCAGGTCACCTTGTCTAAGTGTTGTACCACAAATTCATACAGATCTAGTTACTAGTTACCGTGGAGCTGGGGGCCAACAGAGGAACGGGCATTCCAGGGAAGTAAAGACCTCCTCTCCGAAGAAAGGTTTCTCATGCGCTTCAACACCATCCTTCCGGTAGTACTAGTCTGTGACGCCTCCTCGTGTGAAGTGGGGGCAGTCCTAAGCCACAAACTACCAAACGGGGAGGAAGCGCCAATAGCATTTCACTCCTGGTCACTCTCTAAACCAGAACGGAGCTATAGTGAGTTAGTGAAGCGCTCGCCCTAGTGACAGGCATCAAGCGCTTCCATTAGTACCTGTTCGGCAGGCACTTTGAGCTAGTGACAGACCATAAGTCACTGCTCGGGCTACTACCAGGAGACCAGTCCACCCACCCCCGCCCTATCCCCACGCATGACAAGGTGGATGATCTTCCTGGTGGCATACAGTTGCACATTGACGCACTGGCCAAGGAGCACCTTGGGTCACGCCGACGCCTTAAGCCGCTGCTTCCTGCCCAACACTCAAGACCAGGAACCAGATGAGGAAGCAGTCCTATTAATTGACTGCATCCTCGCCCCGCACCTAGTAACCTCGAACGAGGTAGCCAAAGAAACGCGCAAGGACACCACACTCAGGAAAGTCCTTTCCTGAGTGCAGAAGGGGTGGCCGTAGGAAGCAACCGGGGATCGGGACACTCAACCTTTTGAAACACGCAGGAACGAACTGGGGTGAGAGGGTGATCATCCCAACGGCACTCAGGGAGGGGGTCCTCGAAACAATTCACAAGGAGCACCCCGGTATAGTACTCATGAAGGAGCTAGCCAGAAGCTATGTTTGGTGGCCAGGGCTAGAAAAGGACATAGGGGAATGGGTAGGAAGATGCCTGGCATGCCAGCAATCCCGACCAGTACCTCAGAAAGCCCCCATTAGAGAATGGGAAAGGGCCAGGGGACCGTGGACGAGGGTACATGTGGACCTCGCCGGACCGTTTCTAGGGAGGACCTTCATGGTCACCATGGACACATTCTTGAAATGGCTGGAAATTACAACAATGCGTTCCACGACAACCCAAGCAGTGACCCAAGCCCACCGGGATCTTTTTGCCACCCACGGCCTCCCCAACATCCTAGTTTCGGACAATGGGCTGCAATTCACGGGCACCGAGTTCGAGAGGTTCCTTGCAAACCTGGGGATCTGCCACACCCTCACGACACCTGGGAACCCAAGCATAAACGGCCAGGCGGAACGGATGATCCACTCGGCAAAGGAAGCCCTCAAGCGCCTAGGTCCAGGGA
>JANHFO010010635.1:48487-59509 GCA_032468095.1 Pareas carinatus | reverse complement strand
CCTGAAGCTAAACTATTAATGTTAGTGTAGACATGTTTTTAAAGTTCCTTTCTGTTTTAGGAATTGTGAGTGGAAGTTTACTTGCATCTTGCCATTGGGGTAAAATTATTTGAATTCTCCTATCTGGACTATTACAGTAGTAGCAGTCATATCCCTCCTGCTAGTAGTTTATTTCTATTTACCACCCACTGAATTTATTCTGCTCTTCCTCGTGCTGCTTTTTTTGTTGCTATTGTTGTCTTCTTAATAGAAGGAATTTATTTCTACCAAAAGCAATTCCTTCCTTCTGTTTCTCAGAGCAAGCCATGTCCCCTCCCAGTCTTCACTAAATCCAATTTACCATTTAATAAATGTTTAAAGAAAATTCAAACAAATATTTTCAGAAATAAACTTCATCGTAATGCCCATTATAACAATGATGAAGAGGCAGATTAGTATGGTTATTTACTCGTCATTGTGCTCTACTTAATTGCAAATCTAATCCAAACAATGCACACAAAATAGAGGGAACCTGATTGTCCTCCGTTCTTCTGTTTGCAAAAAATACAACCACACCTTCAAATAATTATTGGCACAGATTCACAAATATCGTAAGGTGACAAGTAATAATAACATCAAAATCATAATTAAAGGCCACTCCTATCAGAACATCAGAAATGTGCCAAGGAGGGAAATTTCCAGTTTGTTTCCTTCTTTTGAGGGGATTTGTTTACTCCCTTTTATATTTTTTAATCTGTTTCATAATCCAGCTGTATAATAAAATTTCTCTTACTCTGCAGAACAAATGAAGCTATACTTTCTATTTACAACACAGTTTTAGTAGATGCTTCACAAAACTCAACTAACTTCTTAAATGATACTATTGTGTGTGCAGTTCATATTGAAAGAAATAACTATTAGATATATAGGTAATATTTGTGATATTTGTTTACAAATATTATTGATGACATTTGTTCGATTCCTATTGCACTGAATTTTCTACACTAAGTCCTAATATTAATGAACTTTAGCACCACTTGTCATATTTGGTGCTGTTACAGATCTTGTGAAATTCTGTTTCTAGGGCATTATGCAATCACACACATGCATGTGGGTAGTGCATTAGGACATACAAAATGATACAGCATTGGCTGCTGCCTGACTATTAATTGGGCATCTGATCTGAAAATTGTAGTTTAATAATTTGTGAAAGGTAATTCTAAGAATTAACAAGGAAAAATTAGGAATATTGAAAATATTAAAAAGAATCCATCCAAAAGTATAGATGTATATATGATGCAAAGGTCTATACTTGTTTTATTAAAAAAATAATATCTTAATAGTATAATAATATAACTATCTTTAAATATCTTTTGCAAAGCCTCCATAAACACTTAGTGTTTTTAAGAATTTACTAAAGAAATACTCATGGTACTTTACCTGAACTCTGTATGCACAGAAGACTGAGTATGAATAGACAAAATAAATGTGACTTCCTTTTCCACTGACAGCACCACATCTGAATCTCACATGACATCCTATGGAACAAGGAATGAGAAAAATTTAGATATCTTTTTAACATTCCTGATATTACAAATCTGTTTTTTATTCAAAGAGCTGCTTTCTTCAGTCTATTTCTTCTTGCATTGTATATTCAATACTTAAGGTCCTTTCTAGATATTTATTTTAAATTTATTTCAATTTATTTTATTTCCACAAATGACTCTGGGCAGCATAAAACATTTTAGTCATATAATTGATAACCATAGTAACTACTATTACTTATTTCTTATCTAAAACAGAGGAAGTTATCTGCTGATCTCCAAATGTTTTAGGATAAAGCTGCTATTCATGAAATGCAATTCCAAAGTACTATCATCTGAATGGTACTGAAAACAAGCAAATAAGTTACACTCAATTTTACCAAGTCCCAAGAGGTTTTTACACTGATTTAAATAACAGGTAACAGGTAACAATAAAAGTGGACTAGAATAGCAATATAAGGCAGCAGTCCAAGGGTGAAATTTGTACTTGCACTTCCATCAGTCAGTGGATTAATGGAATCCACTGGTTGATGGAATACAAGTTGCTAGATCTTACATCACCTAGTCTACTGTAAAATACAGGGGAAGAGGGAATAGCTATTCTGACATTAAAAACATTGATTTGGTTCTGCCTGCAACATTAAAAATCACATGGGATTGACAGGTTATTCTTCCTGTATTCTTTTCCACAATCCAGTGAAGATTTCGGTTAAATCGCTCTGTCATTAAAGCACTTTTGTACATCACTAATTCCTCTCTTCCTAGGATCTA
Source organism: Pareas carinatus (assembly GCA_032468095.1). Taxonomy (NCBI): domain Eukaryota; kingdom Metazoa; phylum Chordata; class Lepidosauria; order Squamata; family Pareidae; genus Pareas; species Pareas carinatus. Next base: position 57,215 of record JANHFO010010635.1, on the reverse strand, counting down.
ACTATGCCCCTTTATTACAATTGGGAATTCCAGGACTGAACACCTTTCACCAAAAAGGGCATGAAAATGAAAATGTATATAGTACTACAAATTTGATCATACGCATCATCCTCTCACATCACAGACAGTCTCTGAGTATGTTAAATGCAATATTTGGTTAAGATTAAAAGTGTCACAGAAACTTGATTGCATTTACAAGAATCAGAATATGGAACCAAAGCTTGTCATCATTACTCATTAATTGGCATCTCCACGAAATAAGCATGATCGTCAATACCAACGGGGAAGTGGAAGCTGAGACAAATCTACTAGTCCTTTTCTTTAACTTCCTTTTGTACATGTAAATTCAGAGACAATGTGTTCTAATTGGTGATTACTGCATGCTCACTAGTATAGGAACTACCTCACTGCATACAGGCCAGGAGAGAATCACATTATGACTAACTAAAAAGGCAGGCCAACATTTCTTCCATTGGGGTGTTCCACCAACTGCTCTAGGCTGACTTTCGCAACACTGCATTTACTAAGGAAACAGCTACCCTGTTTCCCCGAAAGTAAGACATCCTCTGAAAATAAGACCTACTTACAGTTTTGCCTCTCACTGAAATATAAGGCATCCCCCAAAAATAAGACATCCCCAATTATAAGGCCTCGGACTTCCGGTTCTGGATGGGCTCGGTGGAAAAATAAGACATCCCCATAAAATAAGACCTAGTGCATCTTTGGATACAAAAATTAATATAAGACAGTGTCTTTTTTCGGGGAAACACGGTATATAACAGTGATTATGTTACTAATTTAGTTAAGAGCCAGGAGACATTTGCCTTTTGCAATTCACTCCAACCTGGATGCTATGCAGCTTCTTCATTACTAATGGTATCTTATTTGTTTAAAATTATATGCTGCCCATTCCTAGGTTGTGTTTTCAGCGTGGCATAACTTGGTATCAACTGGTATGAGGAGGGGATTTTGGGGGTAGAATAGCAAGGAAATTTAACTGACTCAGAGAAAGCAGTATGGGTGTCTCCGGGGAAATACAAAGGAATTCTTTACTGCTACCACAACATAAGAGAATCTACATTGTGCTCCTCTTTATATTCTGTACCTACAAGTCCACTTGACAAAGGACAGTCTGACTAGATTATAGTTCGGCAACATCTAAAGGACTTTACATTTTCTATTTCTGCTATAGGTGATCAAAAAGGGAAAATGAATGTACAGGCACTGGTGACATACACTACAGAGATGGAGAAAAAAGGAAGTAACACTCTTGGTCCATTTAGATTTTTTCCCCTGGTCGACACAGTTATATCTTGGACAGTCCTCCTTTTCCAAAATAGAGTTGCATTCTGAATTGGAGTTTTAAATATTTATTTTCAAAGTGTAACAACAAAGTTTTAAAGTGGCCTTCACTGGTTTTAGTGGAAAGCTGTTTTAAAGACTTACTGAAGGAGCCTGTGGCCAATATTCATTAATTGCATTTTGTAATATATAAAATGAGGGTACTAATTTATTAAATACCATCAGTTTAATATTAACACCATATTTGTGTCTACGTGAGTTTAATATTAACACCATGAGAATTGTGTCTACGTGAGAAAGGAAATATGAAGTAAATCAAAGGGAACACTTAGGTCTTCTGAGAACATCTGAGTTTCCTCATAGGCTGCCTAATGTTCTCCAGATGCCTTACCTCCAGTTCCATATGTCCTTCTAGAATTATGAAAGATCTAATCTAAAACATCAGTAAAACAAGAAGTCATTCTGAGACTAATCTCTGTGTATGGAAAGTATCTCCTTTTGCTTTTGCTTTTCAGACAAAAGCAAACATTTTACAGAACTTATATTTCTAACCCAACTTGCCCTTCCCTAGATGATGGCACAGAGATTTTCTTACACAGGTCAATTCCTTAGAAAGGACAGAAAAATGTCTATGTCCGTTAAAGGTAACTGTGCAAACTGGATCAGTTTAATTCTAGTTAAAAATTAAATTACAAAGTATTGATTTTTCATAAATAAGTACGGTAGCTGATTAATCAATCAAATTTTTCTTTATTGAAGAGTGTTTTAAATTATCAAGTCAGAAAGTGACTCAGCTTTCTGCTGAGCAGTAACATTAAACTTAATGGTGATTCTACACTACTTGTTGCTCTCTGAAATATAAAAAGCTCTTTGATGAAGCCAGACACTCTAAAATAACCGGATTAGCACACAACAAAATGATTGTCCTGCATGTCGATACATTCTTACTAAAATTTCTGAAAATGAGATACCAGAGATCCATAATGAATGGTTAATAAATGAACACACATATTTTGAATTCTTTACTAGATGAAGAAGTCTGCCTTTATGTTTCTTAGTCTCATTTCTTTCTATATGTGTATAATACTGAAATAGCCTACAGATGATCTAGGAACATTAATTAAAAAAATATGGCTGAGGAAATTTTTACATTTTAAGGGTGGACTGTTCTATGATCCTAATTCTGTAAATCAAAGTATTTTATCAATCCAGAAAAAACCCAAATGGTCATTGTACTATTATCACAGCTATAATTCTGTGCAAATACAAACTTCATTTTGAATATCAAAGGGTCATCATTTTCAATCAATCCTTGTTAAAGAGATCTTTTCTCATTTTGAAAGAGAAATTATGCCTATATAAATTACTCTAAGTTTCTGGAAATCTTATGCATCTGGAAATCTTATGTAAGGTAGCTCTTAATAAATGTTATATCAGATTTACTATTAAAATTAAAAGTTTTAATAAAACTCACATGTGCGCACACACACCCATGTATAAAGTCAATTAAAACAACCAGGAAATATTTTAAGACTACTGAAGATGAACGACTCAATCAATCTTCCAACTTAATCTAGTGCTTAAGTCAAATTATATGGTTTTACAAAATTTGATATAAACTTCTAGAACTCAACATATCCCTGGAACTAATCACAATTAAAAAAGAAATATTGTATGTACTCTTCTTCAATTAATGTCCCTTCTTCCCGCACTCACTCCACTCCAAACATATTTCGTTTCTCTATGATGGAAACATTTTTATTTTTATCTCTACAGAAATAATTTTATATCATCTTAAATGTAAGGTGATCAGAGTTTACTTTATCCAGAAATCTATCCGGAAATAACTTAAAAGAAATTTTGTTCTGTATTGGGAATCCTCACAGTTTGACCCAGATTAAGTTCTGGGGACCAGATATATTACATTGCTCAAGCAAACCAATTAAACTCTATTTTCTGGATTGGAACCTTTTCAATAGAAAGTTCACCATAGGGTGTAACTTAAAACTTTTCATCATACAATAGTTTCAAATAAAGCAGTCTTATTTTGTCTTTTTTCCCATTCCTCTCCAAAATCCCCCCTCTTCCAATCTGCTGCAATATCTCTTGAGATTTGTATTGCAACATTCTCTGTTATGTCCATAAATTGATCTTTCTAGCAGATACTACTATTGTGATCAGTATCTGTCAGATGTGTTTTTCTTCCCTCAACTGCTACCATTGTACGCACCCGTCATCAACTGTGTGTGTTTCTTTAGATTGCAAACTGTGTGAGATGTGTATAAGCCATAATTAAGTTCAGTAATCAGACAGAATGCAGTTCACGTTATTCTCAGCAAAACATGAAATTCACTTAGGTGCTGTTGTTAAGGCAGAGTGTATCTGGCTTAGCAATTTATAAGGAGTTTGTGAGGAAGGAAGGAAGGAAGGAAGGAAGGAAGGAAGGAAGGAAGGGAGGAAGGGAGGAAGGGAGGAAGGGAGAAAGGGAGGAAGGAAGAAAGGAAGGAAGGAAAGAAATTCTGAAGTTCAATTAATATTTTTAACAGCTAGAGTACTCTGAGCATTATTGCTGTGTTTGAGATAATAGTCCATTAATCTAAAAAAATTATATTCTAAACCCAACACATACATACAGTTCCCATCTATGGTAGACCTCTCTACCAGAGAGATAGCAATCAGTTGCTATTATCAAAATAATTATAGGAATTAAGTCTGAAAGGAGTCATATTTCTGATAAGCTTAATGTAGTCAAGAATACCCATTATTATTTACTAGCAGGCAGAATTTTAGGGAGGTATAATCTTTTATATAAAGTTTGATGATCCTTATAATTCCTTATTATTGGACAGTTTAAATGCTGTCCAATAATAAGGAAAAATGTCTACAGGAAAATGGATAATAAAAATCTCGGTTTAAGATGAAGATAGATGGATAGATGGACGGACAGACAGACAGAAAGAATGTTTTTATATTTATGTATCATCCATCTATCAGGCCCTATTTAGGCTTACCACTACTTTTAGAAAAGTGTCATAATTTGCCTTAAAGCCTTGTTTTTGTTGATTACAAATGGTAGTAAAAATGTAGCCTTGAAGTTCAAGGTAGCTGAAATGAATCATTAATTGTAATCCTATTATTTGATACATATATACTGCTAATTAAACAATTTGTAAAGCAGACATAGTACAAAAATTAAAAGGAATTAGAGCGATGTTTAGCACTACTGTGCTATCAATATGACGTACTGCTATAGAGAACTCTATACAACTCTAAAATGGCTTGCAACAAAGCCTGACTTTGGAAAGATTAATGAATAGAATGAGTTATAAGTTTCCATGGTTTCATTCATATAATTATGACCTTGCATGACTACCCATCAGAACTACTAAAATTCATGCAGCTGCTTGCTAAAAATGAAGTTTCAACTGAGAGAGATCATGCAAATAGAGATTTCCCTTTGCATACCAGTTTTGCTGCTTATACAATGTGTGTGTGTGTGTGTGTGTGTGTGTGTGTGTGTGTGTGTATATTATTAAATCATGTTACAACTCCTAGTATGGCCCCTTTTATGGGAGGAGGCAAATGTCTCCTTTTTTCATCCTTTAATCCAATCTCATGAATAATTAGGATTAGAAAGCCAGTACTTTTTTATATTGTCTTTTTTTGTTATATTGTGTTAGATGTTTTTGTGCTGACACATAATTCGAAATACCATTCACTCATTCATTCACTTACTCACTGACTAACTGACTCATCATGAAATCTCCAAAAGTATACAAGCTAGAAAGATAAAAGTTGGTACATACCTTCCTCTTGCTATGAAGGTGCTATGCTCACTTAGAAAGGATTTTTCAAAATATTACTTTTTACACAACTTATTAGAGATTTTACACAAGGAAGCAATTACACACGTGCATGCCTTTAGGGAGAAGTGCACGCACATCACATCGTCTCTCTCCAGGGAGTGTCATGGTGAGTGCTTCTCTCTCCAGGGAGTGGCGTTGTGAGCGGCTTATGCGAGAGGAATTTGGCAAGTGCGCTTCTCTCCGAACGGATCGGCGAGAGGAGTAAGCCAGCGGAGTGACCGACTGGTGACAGCAAGTTTGCAAACAATGATCAGAGTTCCGAGCGGATGCCCACTCGCCCTCACTTTTTACCCCCCCCCCACACACACTTCTTGTCGTGGTGGCCCTCCAAAAGGGGCCGGGAATCGAGAGACTCCATCCAACCCTCTGAATAAGGCCAGGCCATGGGAGACTCCATCCGGCCCTCTGAACAGGACTGGGCTGCGGGAGAGTACATGCGGCCCTCCCAATGGGGCCGGACCACAGGAGATTTCATCTGACCCTCTGAATGTGGTTGGGATGCAGGAGAGTCCATCTAGTCCTTCGAATGGCCCCAACAAGAAGCTGCTGGGCATCCTGCCTCCAGCACAAGCCGGGTGAGCAGTCCAGATTCTCAGTCCTGCTTGCTGCATCACTTTCTCTCTGTCTCTCTCTTTTTCTTTGTTTCTGTGTTTATGTCTCTCTCTTTTTAAAAAATTCTCTCTCATTTCTCAGTATCACTGTCTCTCTCTCTCTCTTTGCGTCTCTTTCTCTCTTTTCTGTCTCCTTCTCACTCTGTCTGTTTCTCTCTCTCTTTCATTCTTTCTTTTCCTCATTCCCACTCTCTTTCTCTCATTCTCCCTCTCTCTTTCTCTCATTCTCCCTCTCTCTTTCTCTCATTCTCCCTCTCTCTTTCTCGCTTTCTCCCTTTCTCTTTCTCTCATTATCTCTATCTCCCTCTCTCTTTCTCTCATTATCCCTCTCTTTCTCTCATTATCCCTCTCCTTCTCTCTTATTCTTCCTCTCTCCTTTTCTCATTTTCCCCCTCTCTCTCCCTATCTCTTTCTCTATGTTTAATAACTTCTTACCATGCCTAATTAGATCAAACCCATAGTGGAGCACAGGTACAAACAGCTAGTTTATTTATAAAATAAAAAAGACATAGTAAATATTTCAACAAACATCAGTCAAATGAGTATACAATTGGTCATATTGAGTACTTTCCCATATAATCTTCTATTTTAAATTCCAATTTGTACTTTTTTTTGTCCACTCATCTGTATAAAAAAATCCAGCTCCAGAAGTATATTGTCTGAAGATATTTCTGTGGTCATCATGCTGCAGCACAAATCATGCGGGGAAACATGGAATGCTGTTACCTTCCCTCATGCTTATATGTGGTACCTATTCAACTACTTGCATTTGTGTGCTTTCTTTCCTAAATTTCTCTATACGTCCATATAAATTATATAGCAAAGAAGTACTGATAGTATAGTTTCATGGAAGCAAAATAACATAGAAATTACTTTGCAAGCTGAGTTAGTTACAAGGTTAACTTACTTTGTAAGTGAGTTAAGGAAAAGGAGGACAGGTTCTGCGATATTCTGGACAGAATGAGAAAGCAAGGGGAACATGTTTCACACAGCTCAGGTAGAAACAGGATGGTTGTCTATGAGGAGATATAAAGCTTGAATGCAGTGTGTATCTTTAGGGTTGAGGACAGTTCATTAACATAATGGGCTATTGTTGAATCAACTGTGAAATTATATTAAACAACTTAAAATTCAAAGAACACAGTAGCCCAGAACTAGCTGTTCTGAGACATGGCCAGTTGTTGGAGGGTAGTGTGGTAGTAGGCACTGCAGCTAATCAGTGGGGTTGCTACTGCCATGGAACAAAATGCTAGAGATTAGCAAGTTACATTGAAGAGCTTCAAGTCTGAGGGAACAAGTTAGCATTCACTTTATATACTGAGTATTTAAGAAGGATTACACCACAGTTCATGTTCCCAATGAAATTTAAAGAGACTTTACCATATGTGCAAATTACATCATTGCAATGTTGATATGTGAAACAATAATTACAAATTCAAATTACCCTCTTAAGATGTTATTTCTTTTATTACTTTTTGGGGGGGTTGTTTAAAATTACATTTTACAACAAATGTGTAACCACCCAATCAATCAACCTATCAACATCTTAATGCATTTTTATGGTAGGGGATGCATTTCATGTGCTTTCATGAACATCCTTTGTCATTATTACATCTTCCTAACTTGTATTTTTTCTATAAGAGGAACAGGTGGTTTAGAACAGGGGTCCTCAACCCCTGGTCCATGAACAGGCAGCGGCCTGCAGCATGCCAGCAACCGGGTCATGCACACAAAGTCCCATCCATGGGGGTGCCCAAAAGATTAGGGGCTGCTGCTTTAGAAACCTATTTGAAATAATAAGGCCTTGTGTGAATTTGCTTGAAATGCCTGTACATCATACGTTATTCACATACATTACTTAAGAACTAATACTGTTGATTATTGGAAGTGATTTATAATACTGTGTTAATGTGCATACCATTACTAGTGGAAACATGAGCTGCCAGCCTGCGTCCTTGTTACTCAAGTGTTGGAGGCCATCTCAGAGGAGAAGCCAATGGAACGTCCAGTGGTAAGGTAGACATTTTCATACTTAAGTCTTTACCTACATTTGGCATTTTCCCCATCATTATTTATGCCTTCATTTCTCTATTATATTTTAAATGGCATCTGTTTAAATCTATATTTAACTTTTTAGAAATTGACTCAAATTTGTCATTTCTTCTAAAATCTGGTCATCAGCTGTAAAAGAGGTTTTGTAGCACACATGACCCTACAGCCTTTGTTATGCTACACTGACACTAAAGTGGAGAAAATTAAATTAATTAGATACAGCTGCAGCCTCAAGGTTTCTGAAGAGTGCTTTTGGTGGAAGAAAAACATTGGCTGACCTTAGTTAGGTCATGGATACTGGCCTGATCTCAGCCTCAGCTGATATTGTTTGCTTGAAGAAGCAAAAAAAAAAAGTAGAACTTGTAGAGTATTGTAATTGCTGTGGTTGGGAAACATTTAATCTTAACAATTGTAAATAAATAAAATAAAATAATATATATATTATATACACTCTCACATAAATTATATACACTCTCACATATTAAACAAGGTAGGTGCCAACAAACCTGGGGGGGGGATTTAAGCAAAGAATGGTTTATGCTTTTTCCAGTGCTATCATAAAAAAAATCTCCTTGGGTATGGTTCTTCAAATATTTCCCAATACTGATGTTAGATAAACAATGGATTTAGATGATAATAGATGCCCCTGTGCTAAGCTGTAAGTATAACTAATAAAAAAAGAAATACAGAAGATAATAAAATAGTGATTAAACTTCTGCAATTGGGGAAAAATTAAGAAAGTGTTGGTACTATTGGGGGGAAAATGAGAGCAATGCAAGGAAACTCATACCATAAGTTGAAGACAGATAATGATGATGATGGAGAGAGAGAGAGAGAGAGAGAGAGAGAGAGAGAGAGAGAGACAGAGACAGAGACAGAGACAGAGACAGAGACAGA